>JBBPBX010007744.1:0-22482 GCA_038048925.1 Garcialebias charrua | reverse complement strand
TTTTGTGAACCCTTCTAAAGTGAAGACTAGTCATGGTTTATTAAGGTTTTGTTCATGTTGAATAAATCCTAAATAGCCACAAGTTATTTTTCACTTGTGGAAATCAGACAAAAATCAAAGCAGGAGACGTGGAATACCAAAAACAGGTTTGTATTGACATTTTCTAAAAGTCAATAAAACATACATCTGTCAGTTACAGTAATTTAACATCTGACAATAAAACATACATCTGTCAGTTACAGTAATTTAACATCTGACAAAGAAATAGCAGGATAAAACGTGTTGTTAACTGTACAATATGGACAACAGCATACGAAAATCAGCATAAAATGTTTACCCAACCTGGGTCATGAAACACTCAACCTGTAGCAGGTCACTAAAGTGGCAAAAATTTGATTTTCCCTCACACATTCGGCAGCAGTGGTAAACACGTGACAACAGTGTCGCTTGTTCTGTCGATTGTTGATGACGTCTCGATTGTTGACGACGTCACAACGCAGGACATGTTCGCGGCTTTTTTGTTTTTTTACAGGAAGACGGTGAAATCAACAACAATGAGAAAATTCACCAAACTAAGGAGGCTTATTAATGGTGAGATGAATAAAAGAAAAGCATTGAGACTCATCAAATGGCTTCAAACGAAGGAAATGCTGAAAAGGAGAATGAAATGCAAAAGCTGTCATCGGGATATGAAACTAAAGAGAAGATCAAAACACTGGAGATCAGTATGCCTGGTATGAAACTCTTTGACAAAGTAATTTATTAATTTTTATAAACTTTGTATTGTTAAAGGATGAGCATAAGTTCCTATTTACACAAAAAAAGAAACTTGCAGTCATTTAGGATTTATTCAACATTAACAAAACCTTAATAAAGAATGAATAGTCTTAATAATAATAATAATAATGAATTCAATTTATAATGCACTTTTCATTAGTGAAAATCTCAAAGTGCTACACACATTGAATGCTACACACATTCATACACCGGTAGTGGCAGACTACCATGCAAGGTGCTTTCCAGTCCTACCGGGAGCAACTCGGGGTTAAGTGTCTTGCCCAAGGACACAACGACACATGGTGTGGGGAACCGGGATTCGAACTGCCAACATTCCGATCGGGGGACGTCTGCCATTACCACTACGCCACTACGCCACGGCCGCACTTTAGAAGGGTTCACAAATACACTTAAGTAACTACTAGCAACTGCCTTAATTAATGATGCATTGCAGGATTAATAGATAGTGAATTCAAACATTATTTAACAATTAGTACGCATTTAATACATGTGGTGAAAGCACATTAATTTGAGCATTCACAAATATAGATAGCATAGTTAATTCATGAGTTATTAAGCATGAATAAACATTGAGTACGTAGGTTTTGGAACTCATTATTCTTTATGTATAAAGCGTTAACAAGTGTGTTAATTAATAGTGTATTAAGTGTAAATCATCCTTAATTAATGATGTTTTCAATGTTAATTAAATGTTTATTAATGCTTAAATAAGGCTAAATAATGTGTAGTTATTATAAAGTGTTACCGAGAAGTCTTATACACTTAAGCATGTTCACAACCACACACAAATAGATGCAAAGATGCACATGCAGGTATCGTATGTAGATATGTAGATGTGCATGTGACTACATATGCATGTACAGCTAACCCCCGAGTTAAGTACGAGTTCCGGACCTAAGGACCGTTCGCAGCTTGATTCTGCCGTAGCTAGGGGGTGAAAATAACTCTTGTTCGTAGGTCCTGATTTCGTTCGTACGTCGCGGAAATAACGCTAACGGAGCGCCGCACACAAATTTATCGGCATGAGACTGAACAAGCTGACATACTGGGCCATAAACATGCACAGAACTTTATTTACAAACACTTATCTAACACATTACACCACACATTCATCCATAAACACACACAGTAACTGTACAGCAACGTTAAACATTGCTATTCAGCACAGCACATTCAATACTGTACTGTAAAATTATTACAGAATAAAATAATTAATTAAAACAGTACAGAATAAATAAAAATATAATTTCTTACTTTGAGATGGTCAAAGCCGACATCTTAGGTTGCCATGCGTTGATGTTGTCGGCCGAGCAGCGCGGCGAACCATGGCAGCTGCTGAGGCCTGTGTTAGCTTCTGCTAGCTGCCTGTTAGCCAAGCCATGAGCTGGTGTTCGCGCGGCAGTCCGGCGCGATGGATCGGTGATCGATCCTCGGCTGCTGCTCCAGGCTGAGACGTCCACAGAGCTCGTTTCCAGCTAGTAATTAATCCATATGAGGCAAAGCCGGCTGCCGAAAATGGCTGCCGCAGACGGTCCGGTGTTCTGCTTTAACTTGTGACCGTGTAAACTGGAGACCTTCTTGTGGCATTTCCTGTTATGACCGGAAGTTGAACAAATATTGCGCAATTATGACAAAAATGATCAGAAATGATCATTTTTATCATAATTATTATTTATAAAGCCTTTAAAACAACCACAGCTGCAACAAAGTGTTGTACACATGAAATTAAGAACATTTAAACACACAAAAAACAGGGTCCGGTCAGGTCTGGGCCTGAGGGGTGGGCGTCCCCGGTGCCCGGGCCTCGGTGGCCGGCCCTGGGGCTACATCGGTGCAGCGGGCTCCGGCGGGGGCCTGTGAATTTGTCGCGGGCGACCCCGGGGGGTCATTGTATGTGGTCGCTGGTGGGGTTCGTCCGGTTCTTCCCCTTGGTAGGATCTGGGGAGTGGGCTAGTGGCTCGTCCTGTTCGGGTGGTCCTGGGGACTCTGGGCTCGGGGTCCTTCCTGGGGTCTTGGGCTTTGATCGCCCCTTCGTCTGCCTCGGGCTTTGGGGGGACGGATCTCTGATGCTTCACAGTCGCTACTAAATGTTCTATTGGAGGACCCTTATTCACTTATGCATGCTCACAACCACACACAAATGGATGCAGGGATGTATATATAGATATATGCAGATATGTAGATGGGTATATGAATGAATATAAAAGTATATGTATGTATACTATATATATATTTGTAGGTATGGGTATGTGTATTTATAGAATTCTACTGCAAGCTCATGAATATTATTAGTCTTTATGCATGTATGTTCCATTGTTGTGTTCTGTCATGTGCTTTGCAGGATTGTGGACGGAGGTTGGGTGTGTTTGCCTTGTGCTCTTTTGGTTGATAATTGTTGATTTGTTGTCTTACTTTCTCTTTTCTTTCTTTCTCTCTTAAAAAAAAATTAAGAACATTTAAAAAAGAAAAAAACATTTTTTTTATTTTTATAATTTCATATTTTTATTAAATATGATACGTTCGTAGGTCCGGGTTTCCGTAGGTCGATTGAGTCGTAGGTAGGGGGTTAGCTGTATATATATATGTTTGTTTATGGGTATGGGTAAATATATTTATGGAGAACTACTGCAAAGCCATGAATATTCTAAGTCTTTATACATATGTCCTTTGTTGTTGTGTTCTGTCATGTTCTTTGCCGGTTTACAGACGGCAGTAGGGTGTGTTTGCCTTGTGCTTTCTGTGTGTATTTGTTATGTTTTGTGGTCTTACTTTCCATCTTTCTTTCCTTTCCTTCTATCCTTAAAAAACATTATGGTGTGAAGAGGATGGCTATGAGGTGAGAAGGGAGGCCATCTATAAAAAGGGGACAAAAAAAGAAGGGACAGAACAGATTGTACTTCTTGAGAAAGCTGAAGTCTTCAGTGTTTGCAGCAAGATGCTGCATATCTTCTATAAGTCCGTTGTAGAGCATGGTATCTCTTCTGCCATCATCTGCTGGGGTAGCAGCACCAGAGCAAGTGACTTAACAAGATCAACAAGCTCATAAACAAGGCTGGCTCAGTTCTGGGGACTCCTCTAGAACCTTTGGAGATGATTGTACAGGTAGTCCCCGATTTACGAGCGCTCTGATCTGCGAGGTTCCAGACTTACGAGCTGCGAATTTTTGGAAAAAACGAAAAAAATACTGAGTTTTCATGTGTTTTTTCACCACAGTTAGTTAGCTAAGCATATGGACACACGTTTCCGATCATTTTTATGCACTCATAAGCAGTTTTTGGATGAAAATAGAGTGTTTGTAGTCGCGCTAGCGAAAACCGTTCCAATTTACGAGCGAAATTCCGGATTTACGAGAGAAATGGCGGCCGTTCCAAATTACGAGATTTCCGGTTTACGAGCGCCTCGTTGTAACGGATCTCGCTCGTAAATCGGGGACTACCTGTACAAAGAAGGATTCTTCATAAAATTGAAGAACATTATAGACAACCTGAGCATCCTCTTCATCAGACTGTTATACAACAACAGTAAATGGTAAATGGTAAATGGAGCTTATTTATATAGCGCTTTCCAGACCCCTGTGAGGAGCCCCAAAGCGCTTTACAATACCAACCATCCACCCATTCATACACACATTCATACACCGGTAGTGGTAGCCTGCCTTGCAAGGCGCCATCCAGACCTACCGGGAGCAACTCAGGGTTAAGTGTCTTGCCCAGGGACACAACGACACATGGTGAGCGGACGCGGGATTCGAACCACCAACCTTCCGATCGGGGGTCGACTGCCATTACCACTGTGCCACGGCCGTCCGTATCGTCAGTCAAAGGCTTCTTCAGACCCATACCATCCCACACCATACCAATTTATTTGTAAAGCACTTAAAATACAACACATCAGCCGTCCGAAGTGCTGTACAAAGATCTGCTGTAAGACAGACCGCTTCCTGCCCACAGCCATCAGCATCTATAACAACTCTTTAATGATTCCAGGATGATGAGTTACAACAACATTTAATTTCCCTCTGGGATTAAAAAAGTATTTTTGAATTGAATTGTGTGTGTGCAAGCATGTGTGTGTTAACGCACGCTAGCATGTGTGTGAGTGATTAGGTGTTGAACAAGTTAGGACTGTGATTGTCTTTTGTGTGTGGGGGGTGCGTGTGGATTTGGGTAGGTGGGAGCGGTGGCACAGTGGTTCTACACCTAATGCTCCTCAGCCTACTTCCTGAGGGGAGTGGGGCAAAAAGTGTGTGTGCTGGGTGGGTGGCGTCTTTCATGCTGCAGGTGGCCCTCTTCTTGCATCTGGAAGTGTAGATGTCTGTGATGGTGGGGAGACTAACTCCAACAGACTTCTGTGAGGTCTTCACCACTCTTTGCAGAGCTTTTATTTCTGCAGCTGTGCAGCCTCCATGCCACACGTTGATGCTGGAGCACAGGATGCTCTCCACTGCACACCTGTAGAAGGAGGTGAGGACTGAGCTACTCAGACCAGCTCGTCTCAGCCGTCTGAGGAAGTAGAGTCTCTGATGACCTTTCTTGATCAGGCTGGTGGTGTTGTTGCTCCAGCTGAGGTTATCATTCATGTGTACACCCAAGTACTTGTAGCTGGAGACCACTTCCACCGCAGATCCTCTTATGTTCAGTGGGGTGTGGGTGTGTTTGTTCCTTCTGAAGTCCACAATCATCTCCTTTGTCTTCTTCACATTGATGTGAAGGTTATTCTCTTTGCACCAGCTCTCCAGGTGTTCCACCTCCTGCCTGTAGCTGGACTCATCATTGTTTGTGATGCATCCCACCACCGCTGTATCATCTGCAAACTTTACAATATGACAGCCTGGATGGGTAGCTGCACAATCATATGTGAGCAGAGTGAACAGGAGAGGGCTCAACACACATCCTTGAGGAGAGCCAGTACTGAGGGTTATGGTGGAAGAAGAGAAGCTGTGGATCCTCACTGACTGTGGTCTGTTTGTTAAGAAGTCTAGGACCCAGTTACAAATGGAGGGGCTTAGTCCTAGTGTGAATAGTTTGTCCATCAGAGTTTGGGGGATCATGATGTTGAAGGCAGATGTGAAGTCCACAAAGAGCATACGGACGTAGGAGTCCTTCTGTTCCAGGTGGGTGAGAGCAGTGTGGACCACAGAGGAGATGGCGTCCTCTGTTGATCGGTTCTCGTGGTATGCATACTGATGAGGGTCCTCGTTGATGTTGATGGTTGTTTTGATGTGGATCATGACCAGTTTTTTAAAAGTAGCATGAGCATCTGCTGTAGTGATACAATGGTCCAACTAAGACGTAGTATGCCAGGCTTCACTTATAGGTGTAACTGACAGCTGGCAAAAGTTATTTACTTGACAGTATTAGATTAGAATTTGTACAAAATCGTACAAGTGTTTAGCAAACAGCGAATTCTTATTTGAGATGTTTGCATTCATGTCCCCCATGACATAAATACTTTTTGACTTCTCATTTTGCATAAAATAGCTAATATAAGCAAGTTTACTAAGGTATTCTTCTTCGTTATGATGACACTCATATAGAGCATAGACATTTAAAATAATAAACTCTTTGTCCTGCTGTTTCACGTGTACTGCAATACACCAGTCCATACCTAATCTAATGACATTTATCACTGAGTCCATGTTTTTTCCCATAATATAGCCACTCCTCCTGGTATCCTTCCTCATTTAATTCCCAAACTGAGGTCAGTAGAAGATTCTCCAGCTCCCAGGAAACTGTCATTGATAGAGTTTAGTCCTTTTAAATCCTGTTTATCTAAAAAGGTTTCTTGCAAGCATATGATGTCACATTGCAGCAACAACTGATAAAACCAGAAGTCCTGAAAAATAAAGACCACGGTGGAATAGATCAAGGCCCTGTACACACGTAGCCTGGTGTTTGAAAAACGAATATTTGCACAAAAAAAAATCTCTGTCCATACATGTTCGAATATTTAAAATGTTTGTCTACATCAGTGGTCCCCAAACTTTTTCCTGTGAGGGCCACATAACTTTTCCCTTCTCTGGTGGGGGGCCGGAGTCAGTTTTTAACAGGAAAAAGTGTGACGATTGCAGGAGTGCCTAAATCAGGGGTGCCCAACCTTTTTTGAACCAAGAGTTACTTTTGAAGTCGGCAGTTTGCCGAGAGCTACTCGTCCAGTCTCAGTATCAAAAAACAAAATTTTTCATCTCCCTACTCCTCACTTCTTTAAAGTAAATAAAACAGAACGTAATGTGTTGCTAGTTTTATTTAATTAAAGTATTTTATCAAAGTAAAATGACGCAATATTTGAAAAGCACACCATATTTTTTAAAGAAATGAATAAACAATGAACTGAACAATATAAAACTCCCTCATTTACACTAACTATTTACAAAAAGTGACTTACAAAGGTGCAGATTTACAAATCTCCAACAACTATTTCAAACCTCAATAAAACCTAAATATCAAAACTAGGCAGCTGCTCTGTGCAGCAGGATGGTGTCATCTGGTGCAAGCTGTATAAAATAAATGTGTCTCTACCTTAGTGGCACTTCTGACACTGAGAGGAGGAGGCGCGGGGCAGTATGAGGTGGTTGGGAGGCGCAGGCAGGTCTCCAGATGATCATCAGTCATTGTGGATCTGTTTTTGGACTTGATGATTTTCATGTGTGAAAAAGCAGACTCACACAGGTAGGTAGATCCAAAAAGTGCTAGTTCAAAGCACATCTTCGGATGTAAGGATACTTTTCTTCTGAGAGCAGACTCCAGAACTCTCCATCCACGCCAGGTGATGCTCGAATTACAGATGAGGCAAATAGACTTTGAATTAGAATAAACAAAAAAATACTCCTCCTCCCACTCTGTGTGAAAATAATATTTATGTGAAAGGGAGACAATTCAACTTACTCCTTCATCTTTAAAAACTGTGTTAGGATATGCTAAGTACTTGGTGACCGTACAGTACTGTACATGTATTCATTTGTAAAAAAAAAAAAAAAAAAAATTTTTTTTTTTTTTTTTTACTATTGTTCTGGGGGCCGGACCAAATGTGGGGGCGGGCCGGATGCGGCCCGCGGGCCGTAGTTTGGGGACCACTGGTCTACATGTCCCGTTTTATTTCACCAGAGAGCGTTGTAAAGAATATGCTGAACCCATAGGTGGCAGTGTCGTGCTGTCACAACCCTCCAACTCAGCCGTGACTTCCTGTTATTTATTTTCTTTAGTTTGTGTGGACATACCGCAAGGTTGGACTACTATTAAATACCGTGTTGGAGTACAAAATTAATAAAACGCAGGAAGATGTCGACTGGGAATCATGTCAGAGCAGGTATGTTGACTTTTTAGCACTTTTTTTTAGCATTATGTGACTGTCAGCGCCGCAGCATCTGGAGGAGGTGGAGCAGAAACCTCCGGTTCTGAAGTCCACACGCAGACTCGAACGCGGAGAGTTCTCAAATCTCCACTTTGGTCGGAGTTTTGTTATTATTCGTTTATAGTTGCATCAACCGGAGTTCACGTGTGGATGAAAGGCCAAACCGCATGATAAACTGTTCGGTTTTATTGATAAACGGATACGTGTGTACAGGGCCTAAGATTAAGGCCTGGTTGGCAGCCATTTACAAATTTTTATAAAGTTTGAATTTACTTTAACCATCGGCCATTAGTTGAAGACCCAGAGGAGGGAAATGTGTCAGGAGACAGAGGAAGAAGAGGAAAGTGAAGAATGTAGGACTGAGGATTGCAACTCTAAATGTGGGGACAATGACAGGCAAAGGTAGAGAGCTGGCTGACATGATGCAGAGAAGGAAGGTAGATGTTTTATGTGTCCAAGAGACCAAGTGGAAGGGCAGCAAGGCCTGCAGCATTGGAGCAGGGTTCAAACTGTTTTACCATGGTGTGGATAGAAAGAGGAATGGAGTAGGGCTGGTCCTGAAGGAGGAGTTGGCAAATAATGTAGTAGAGGTGAAGAGAGTGTCAGATAGGGTGATGTGCCTGAAGGTAGAAGTAGAAGGTCTGATGCTAAACATAGTCAGTGGTTATTGTAGTGATACATATTAGCTCTGATTTAATAACTACGTTGACAAGAATTCAAATTAAAACAAACAGACAGTTATTAACTTTTCTGTTGGCACATTACTTAACAGATTAATAGCTTATGAAAAGAAGAAATAGGAGGAAGATTTGAGATAAGTGAAAGCTAAGTTAACTGAAGTTGGTTATTTTGAACCAGACTGGGTGACACCTCTTTTCCCACACGAGCAGACTGCTGGGCTCCCGCACGCTCAAACACACCACGACTCGTTACCTGTTGACGGTTCGTCTCTTGCATGACAAAAAATTCCATAGCACATTGTTTAATTTCTGCCATGGTACTCTCTTTGCAATTAACATGGAAGCGAACACATTTCTTCTGGAAAGGCATGAGATTCTTAATGAAAAGACCTTTAAACTCCTCCTCCTCCTCCAGTCCAGGGACAGTTTTGCCACCGGAGTAGACAGACATCAGCCTGTCGCAGAACGACAGGGGACTTTCCCACTTATCCTGACAGACGTCCACCGCAGCTAAGTAATTAGCATACGCTGAAGCAGATGTCCATCTACGTGCGATAAAAGAGGAGGCCCTATCAGGTGATGCACCTGTTTGAACGTCCATCTTTGTACTGATTTTCTGTGAAAAATCAAGTAAAGTGGGTCTTATTGCACAGTGTGCAGTCTCACCATGTGATGCCTTCGGCAGTCAACATGGAGTCCAAGATGTGAAATCAAATAAAAATCAGTGATTTTATTAAATTGTCAACCCATGAGACGACCATCAATGTCGGCTATTTTTCGTGTGATTTTTTGTGAAAACCAAGACAAAAGATGCCTCCTGTGTGTTATTTTAAACTTGCAGTTTAAAAAACAGGGACAGACAGCTTGTTTTGCACAGAATTTATGATAAAAGTGTCAAGTTTATCAAAAAGCAGACATGGCTGTATTAAATCTGTGTAACTGTTCTGCCATCAACATTTGATTATCTGCGAAAATCAAATTAAAGGATGCTGTGTCCTCAACATTTCAAGATGTACTCTATTCAAAAACAGGAAAGTTGAAATGTTAGATAAGAATTGCATCAAACTGTATTCTTAGATGCGACCAGCAGATGGGGGTGTGCAACGCTGGATAAGTCTATCACAACGACTGTAATTCTCTTTCTGACCGCTATAGCGGCGCTGTTGTCACCTGTGAGCGCAGCCATGAGCTGCTAAACATTCACAGACGTCTAACAACGGGTCAAAAGCAGCAATCAGAAAGACCTAGAGCCCTTATCGTGACAAAACTCCAGAACCCCAGGCTCACAAAAACGAAATCATGTGAGCAAAATCGGTTGAACTGTGAAACCTTTTAAACTGCGTTTAAAAGAAATAAGGTCGGACCCATAAAGCAGCTGCAGCTCCCGGCGTCACGTGACCTTGTCACATGGCGATCGGCAGACTCAGAGCAACTGACTCAATCCACCCATTAAAATCTCAAAAACACTGCGTTTAAACAGTCTTTTCAATGACAGTAATGGACAAACAAGCATGAAAACTTGTCTGGGACCAGCAGCTGAAGTGAAAGTTGACGAGGAGTGAGCTCCTCACTCCTTCAAGCATCAACACTTACAGCGTAATCGACCAATCACAGCGAAGACAGAACTGTAGTTCTAACCCAAGTGTTCACGGGTAATGGAGTCTTCGAAACCTGACGTGGGGTTGTCTTACAGACAAGAGATCGAAAGACTGGGTGGACATGGATATGATGTTTGTAAAGGACATAATGAGCCATGTTATTGAGCCGTTCACATACATATGTAACTTATCATTTTCAACAGGAATTTTTCCAGATAATATGAAAGTAGCTAAGGTCGTTCCTCTTTTTAAAAATGGTGATAAATGTGTATTCAACAATTATAGACCTATATCCTTGTTACCACAGTTTTCAAAAATTCTTGAAAAACTATTTGTAAACAGACTAGACCAATTTATAGATAAACAAAATATTCTAAGCAGCAGTCAGTATGGGTTTAGATCAAAAAACTCTACATCAATGGCTCTCATGGAATTAATGGAACAAATAACTACTGCTGTCGATCAAAAACAACACTGTATCAGTATCTTTGTTGATTTAAAAAAAGCATTCGATACTATTGATCACACAATTCTCCTTGAAAAACTGAACAAATATGGTATTAGAGGACCAGCATTACAGTGGGTATCTAGCTACTTAAAAAATAGGAAACAATTTGTACAAATAAATGATGTAAGATCTGACCTCTGTAATATCACATGTGGAGTTCCCCAAGGCTCTGTACTTGGACCAAAGCTTTTTATTTTATATGTGAATGACTTGGTAAATGTGTCAGGACTCCTTAAATGTGTACTTTTCGCAGATGATACCACTTTTTTCTGTTCAGGTGAAGATATAGAACAAATGTTAGAATTGATAAAAACAGAATTTATAAAGATACAAACTTGGTTTAAAATAAATAAATTATCATTAAATCTAGAGAAAACTAATTACATGATATTCGGTAATAGAAAGAAAACTGTTGATGTTCCACTCAAAATTGAGGATGTTGAGATTTGTAGAGTGAGTGAGGTGAAGTTTTTGGGTGTTATCATTGATGACAAACTGACATGGAAACAACACATAAATTCTGTAAGAATAAAAATAGCTAAATCGATAGCAGTACTGTACAAAGTCAGAGACCTATTGAATGATAAGGCTCTGTATTTGTTGTATAACACAATCATTGTTCCACACTTAATCTATTGTATTGATGTTTGGGGGAATGCGTGTAAAACAATCACAAAGCCTATTTTTGTATTACAGAAAAGAGCTGTAAGAATTATCACTAGAAAGCATTACCGTCATCCATCAAGTACATTATTTTATCAACTAAAATTACTGAAGTTCCATGATTTGGTAGACTATAATATTTTATCAGTTATGTATAGAGCTCAAAATAATACATTACCTTTAAATATCCAAATGCACTTTGTTAAAAGACAAAGTTGTTATAATCTTAAGGGAACAGAGTTGTTTGTAAAACCACAATTCAGAACCAGTTTGAAGGGACGTTCTACCTCAATTCAGGGAATTAGATTATGGAATGGCTTGGAGAATGTAGTTAAAAATGCCAAGTCAGTGTTTACATTTAAAAAAATGATCAAAACAAATATGTTAAAAAAATATATGTGAAATAACGTAATGTGTATTGCATTAGTTAGAAAATTAGAAAGTGTTAGTCAGTTTGTACTGTATTAGTATTAGTTAGAAAACTAGAAAGAGTTAATCATTTTGTACTGTATTAGTATTAGTTAGAAAATTAGAAAGAGTTAGTCATTTTGTACTGTTGGTTGAAGAATATTATTGTTTAACCTGATTGTTGGAAAAAGTTGGTTGAAGATTATTATTGTTTACATGGTTTGACTACTGTTGTTTAATCTGATTGTTGGAGATAAGGGGCAGATATAATAAGATTTATTCTTCTTTCTGCCACCTTTCATTTTTTTACATTTTGTACACTATCATTATGAGATTGCCTTGTATTGTTTCTTTTGTAAAAAAATGAACAAATTTAATAAACATAAACATAAACATAAACTCCGTGTGACGTGCCGTTCGAGCGTTGTGTTCACGGACCTGCGGTCGGTCGAACAAGAGCGTGGAACGGACTTTTCAACGTTCTAAAACAGTCATAAATATCGTAAAACACCGCGGTTAAGCCAGTCTTCGACGATATCACGCGCATAGAACCCAAACAACACAGATAAACTGTCAGAAATGTTTGCAAAAATGAATCTGACAACCAAAGTCTACAGAACCAACTATTTTGAACACTACACACAATGGACCAATCACAGCACTTTAAGCAGCCATCTTGCCTCGGTACCGCTAACGTGTTAGCTCGACCCAAAGTCCTGGACACTCTTTCACAAAATAAACGTAGAATACACCACAGAAAATACTGCCAACGAGCCCAATCACATTCAGGCTACCCCCACGCCTTCCAGAGAAGGCAGTACGTCTAACTGTTTAAACAACGGACTTTACGTCTATCGGAACCGTGCGGTCCGAACCAAGCTGAGTGGGTTTCACCCGAACCACAGCTAACAACACGTTGTAACAGATTAGGTAAAAATGGAGCAGCAAATGAGTGAAACAGACCTTCAACAGCAAACCGCAGATGTAATAAAATGAAGCAGAGGTGACACGGCGGTCACAAAACGAAAAAATGCATGCAGCCTCGCGACACGTAATAGAACGTCTCACAAACACAGACAAAACATTCATCCGCAGCTTCAATCATACGTTGAAATGTGAAAGAAAATATAATTCTAACGGGAAACGCACCAGACAATGCCACGATTAGCAATCTCTGACACCCACCAGCCAAAACTACATAAACCCAAAACCAGGATACAGAACTATGCCAACAATACCATGACAATAAGCTACCCAAAACAACTTAATAACCGTCTCAGGAACTCGGACGAGCCACCATTAAATGTAACGATATAGGCGCCCGTTCAGGTTTTTAAACACTTACTGGGCCACCATTATTGTAGAGATATAGGAGTTATTAGTCAGTTTACTGACTTCCCTATATTTTAGATGCGCAGGTCTGAGCAGAGTTTATCTGCACAAACTTGCCACCAATTCGCGAGTTCATCCTTTTTCCGGTATTAAATTGCTTTTACTGTAATTAGGAAAAATGTAATTTCACGAGAGACTTCAACTTATGTTGGTCTACCAGAAAATAGACCTTTTATTGAAACTATCACAAAAATTACAATAAACATTTGTATCGATATTAGCTCTGATTTAATAACTACGTTGACAAGAATTCAAATTAAAACAAACAGACAGTTATTAACTTTTCTGTTGGCACATTACTTAACAGATTAATAGCTTATGAAAAGAAGAAATAGGAGGAAGATTTGAGATAAGTGAAAGCTAAGTTAACTGAAGTTGGTTATTTTGAACCAGACTGGGTGACACCTCTTTTCCCACACGAGCAGACTGCTGGGCTCCCGCACGCTCAAACACACCACGACTCGTTACCTGTTGACGGTTCGTCTCTTGGAGATAAGAGTGGAGAAGTGTCTGGACACACACGTGGATGGGTTTGTCCACCGGCCGTCCAGTTGGAACTTCAGCGTGTGTGGCTGATTCACGATACGAGGAAACTCGCCTCCCTCGGCAGGAAACAACGGTCAAGCGCACAGACTGATTTTTCAAAATAAAACTTCAGAAAACAAATTCTTCCAGGAGATGAGTGAGTGAGTTACAGTAAGCTTTACTGTGACTCCAGCTGAAACGTGGGTCTAGTTGACACAATGACCGGAACGTCTCCAGCTTTCCCAGAGGAGGAAAACCAGTTGTGAGTTAGTTCTCTCCAAAGCACTAAAGAAAATGCAGGAAATGTCCCTTTATATGGGAGGTGGGGTCTTCCCCACCTCCTTAATAACTATTGGCTGGTTTAACAAAATAAAAGATGGAAGTTTAATTCCATAGGCAGAAATGTCTCTTGACGGACAACAGGAAAACTGTTTACATAAACAGCCAGATGGACTGGCCTGTTGAGTCTAGCTTGAAGACACAACAGAGAAGGAAGTGAACAGCTAACAGTTTACCCTGAACTGTGCCTTAGAATCAGAGCCTGCTTGCTCTGCAGAAATAAAACCAGCAGAAGGGTCAAACTCATGCAAGTAACAGATCATCATTGAAATGACAAAAATATACTGTAGATCAATTCTGAATTAACACACATTAAAGAGAAAGTTCAATCTGATTAATTAGTGTCCATTAATCCAAAATAATTGTAACAAATATAAGTGTCCATTTGTCTCCTTGAGAGTTTCAAGAAGGTGTAACACTGAGAGTTTCAAAGAGATTCAGAGAGGTGTACTTGAAGGTCAAGCCTACAATATCAGAGCTGAGGTGTATCACTACATTATGCTCCACAGGTTGGATGTGATGGGGAGAAGAAAGATACATTTTGGAAAGATCTGGATGAAGTGACAGAAAGTATTCCCAGGGAGGAAAGAGTGGTGATTGGAGCAGACCTGAATGGACATGTTGGTGAAGGAAACAGAGGGGATGAGGAAGTGATGGGTAGGTTTGGTGTCAAGGAAAGAAACCAGGAAGGACAGATGGTGGTGGATTTTGCCAAGAGAATACCATACCATACCAATTTATGTAGGTAGTCCCCGACTTACGAGCGCTCTTACTTACGAGGTCCCAGACTTACGAGCATGCATCTCATTATTAAAAAAAAAAAAAAAAATTTTTTAATTATTTTACTTTTTATTTTTTTATAAATGAATACATGTACAGTACTGGACAGTCACCAAGCACTTAGCCTATCCTAACACAGTTTTTAAAGATGAAGGAATAAGTTGAATTGTCTCCCTTTCACATAAAGGGAGCAAGCTCCCTATGGAGCCTGCAGGGAGGAGGGAGACAATTCAACTGACTCCTTCATCTTTAAAAACTGTGTTAGGATAGGCTAAGTGCTTGGTGACTGTACAGTACTGTACATTTATCTATTTATAAATAAAAAACAATAAAAAATAAAAATACTGTATATACTGTATATTTTTAATAAATAGATAAATGTACAGTACTGTACAGTCACCAAGCACTTAGCCTATCCTAACACAGTTTTTAAAGATGAAGGAGTCAGTTGAATTGTCTCCCTCCTCCCTGCAGGCCTCCCTTTATATGAAAGGGAGACAATTCAACTTATTCCTTCATCTTTAAAAACTGTTAGGATAGGCTAAGTGCTTGGTGACTGCCCAGTACTGTACATGTATTCATTTATAAAAAATAATAAATAAAAAAAAGTAAAAAAAAAAGAAGTTTTTTTTTTTACTATGTGATCCTACTTACGAATTTTTGACATACGAGCGCCCCCTAGGGATGGAACTCGCTCGTAAGTCGGGACTACCTGTATAGAGCACTTAAAACAGCAACGAGGCCAACCAAAGTGCTATATGTATGTGTGTGGAATGGAAGTGGTTGTAGTCAACACCTATTCAGTGGCGGTTCCTCCTATGCGTGAACTGTGTGGCCGCACAGGGCCGCCTCCAGCAGGGGGCGGCATAGCATTGCGCAGTTTAGGAAAAAAGAGAAAAGAAAAAGAAGAGGAGATGGGTCTGTGTACATTCAGGCAGTTCGTTTTTTCATTTGAAACAAAAAATGAAATAACAAAAAAAACACTTGTTTTTTCGTTTTTCGTTTATTGAACCAAAACAAAAAAATGGATTACAAACCGTTATCCGATTTCCGATTTTGTGCACAAAACGAAAATGGAAAAAACGGATAACGACGGGTCAGTTTCGATTTTGTAATTTCTTTTATTGACAGCGGATATGACCCGGAAGTTCTCTCTGCCCCGCAAATGTGACGTGTCGAAGCATTTTGTGTGCACATTTAAGAGTGTAGAATTCATTTGAGCATATTTACACAGAACAAACGTTGTATTGTTTAAAAAAACTCTTAACGTTGCAGGAAAAACCGGTATACTACGGAGCCCCCCAGGGGACGTGGGGAAAAAAAAATCTTGCGTGCCCCCACGCAAAACTACTGTATTGCGAGGTAACGCGAGGTAACCGTAAATTTAAAAGATTTACCTGACTAAATAAAGGTTGAATGAATGAATGAAAACGCAAAACCTTTTGCCATGATTGGCGGTTCCTTTAAAAGGAATGTGGACCTTCTGAAACAAGCATGTCAGGATAGCTCTACTGGTAACGCATCGGTTTGCCACTCCAAACCTCACAGGTTCGATTCCCACTTGGGACAATGTTTTATTTTTTAGATTATTTATTCATTCCAGATTAAAAAACACAAGAAAACTATTTACAAAACAACAATAAAAACTTTCAATTATATAATCATTCCTCTTTCTTATTTTGATTAATGGTTTTTAACTAATCCCTGAAATTCTGACACAGAATCACAAGTTCAAGTGTGAACTGTTTCACAGAATAAACACAATAAAAACATGTATTATCTGCAGCATTGTTGTTTAAAATGGCTCAACATTACGACAATGGAGCAGACAGTACACTCAATTTAATTGAATTTTGAAATCAGCCTTAAATATAAGGATGTCCAGTGTGTGCTGCAGTGGTAAAAGTAATTTTCCGTTGTATATTTCACGTTCAAGCTCCGTGGAATCAGCTGTTCGAGCCGACGCGGCAGCCTGCGCTCTGTCTGTCCCTCTGAACTTGTGATTCTGTGTCAGAATTTCAGGGATGAGTTAAAAACCATTAATCAAAATAAGAAAGAGGAATGATTATATAATTGAAAGTTTTTATTGTTGTTTTGTAAATAGTTTTCTTGTGTTTTTTTAATCTGGAATGAATAAATAATCTAACAAATAAAATAAAATATTGTCCCAAGTGGGAATCGAACCTGTGACGTTTGGAGTGGCGAACCGATGCGTTACCAGTTGAGCTATCCTGACATGCTTGTTTCAGAAGGTCCACATTCCTTTTAAAGGAACTGCCGTTCATAGCAAAAGGTTTTTCGTTTTCATTCATTCATTCAACCTTTATTTAGTCAGGTAAATCTTTTGAATTTACCGTTACCTCGCGTTACCTCGCAATACAGTAGTTTTGTGTGGGCACGCAAGACTTTTTTTCCCCCACGTCCCCTGGGGGGCTCCGTAGTATACCGGTTTTTCCTGCAACGTTAAGAGTTTTTTTAAACAATACGTTTGTTCTGTGTAAATATGCTCAAATGAATTCAAATGTGCACACAAAATGCTTCGACACGTCACATTTGCGGGGCAGAGAGAACTTCCGGGTCATATCCGCTGTCAATAAAAGAAATTACAAAATCGAAACTGACCCGTCGTTATCTGTTTTTTCCATTTTCGTTTTGTGCACAAAATCGGAAATCGGATAACGGTTTGTAATCCATTTTTTTGTTTTGGTTCAATAAACGAAAAACGAAAAAACAAGTGGTTTTTTTGTTATTTCATTTTTTGTTTCAAATGAAAAAACGAACTGCCTGAATGTACACGGACCGAGATACCACTCCTTGTTTTTTTTTTTAAATCTTTTACAACTTTTGTTTTTAACACCATACACAGAACACCACTACCGCGCTGCTCCTGAGCTGCCCCGCCCTTCATTTATTCCCATGTCATCAGTTTAATCACCGTAGCAGCTGCAGGGGTGCGTGTGTAGTAATATAGGACGGGGTCAGTTTAATGACTTACCTATATTTTAGATGTATAAATTGGCAGGGTTTAGACTGACACAAAAATACATCATTAATTAAACGAGTTCTCTCTTTTTCAGCTTAATACCAATAATTCTATACCTTGACCAGATGTAATTCACAGGAAACGTTAAACTTATGTTGGTACAGCAGGACTGGACCATTTATTTAACATAATTGTAAATTACATCACACATTTGTACATGATTGGTTGATTATTTTTCCTATAATTAACTTCAGCACAGATGAAATATAGGAACAACAGAACAAGTGAAGGATGATATTTTACTCATTTCTGCAGGTACATTAACTTAGTTTCTGGCTTAGGAATATGAAGGTTTAGGAGGAGAAAATGGAGGAAGAAAAGTTAAGAGTCAGGGAGTTATCTTGATGTGTTTAACCAGAAGCATGGCAGTTCTCCGGCTGAACTCGGCTACACGTTGGTACCCTTGGCAAAGCATTTGACGACTTGTTACCTCGTGAAGGTGGTCAGTCTCCCTCGGTCCAGTTTGGTCAGTTCGTTTACCGTTCTCAGCGTCTCCAGACGTGCGCCTTGACTCGAACCGAAAGTAACGGCAGCTCCTGGTGTTGTTTCAAGATAAGACGTTCCTTAAAGGAATGTCAATAAAAGAGAGCTTTTTCAGCTGTTGAAGATGACTTATAACTTGGCATGTTATAAGCCTTTAACTGAATGACGTGGTCATTAGCGTGTTGACCAGACGATCATCAGTTCTTTGGGGAACCTCATCATGGGTTGAGGTCCTCAGCAAACTCGTCAGTTCCAGCAAAAGCTTAGAACTTTAAGGAAGGATCTGTGATCAGTGACTTGTTGTTTTCTCATTGGTCCAAACGAACCAGTGGATGAAGGTCACTCGGATATCAGTTTTTAGAACAGAGAAGAAGTTGTTTAGAATGAAGAGAGAGAAACAGATTGACTGGAGCCAGCTTCATAAAACAACTGATTGAAACTGTGTTCTAACTTCTAACAAAACTGATCGAGTTCAGTCTGACATATTAATTCACTTTCACCGTTTGATTCATCATATGAAGAAGTGATCATTATTTTGAAATACCATTGGATTTCCAACTTGAATTAAACAGTTTGAATTAAACAGTCTTTGACTTAACAAACATTGAATTCAATAATGCTTATACAAGTAACACAAGGTTATTCATTAACACAAAAAGAGGAATAAGAGAGTCTCTTATGACTTATTGTGTTTTGATTCAAAATAATGTAATAAAATAGTGTTAATGTCCTTTTTCTGAGAGTATCAGTGAAAAGGTGTCACTGGGACAGTTCAAGTATCAGAACGGGCATGGTCATGCCCACTACATCTCCCCCCTTTTGGAAGTCATCGCCAGTCCTTGGGGATGGGGTCCAACACGAAAGGAAACCTTGAACTGTCTCTGATCTTGAAGTAATCCAGCAAGTGGAAAAAAAAAATCAAAAATTATAATCCCATAAAGTTTTTGGAAATTCCATACTGTTCGTAGGTAATCCCATTGCGGTAAGCTTTTAATCCCTCGGAAAACTGAGTCTGTTAACTCTTGGAAAACAAAGTCTGTGATCCTTTGGAAAACAAAGTCTTATAATCCACAACGATAATTCCACAGCAGTAATTCCATATCGATTAGAGTTGGTGATTTCATCAGCAACAATTGTTTTTATAATCAGCATGTAGAGGGGATCCCTCGATTGACGCAGAGGAGGCGACCCTTGGATGAAGGTTGAAGACCAACGTTGAAGTATCAGGTCCCCACATCGAAGGTTGAAGGCTGGTTGGTTTCCAGTCCGTGCCACTCTGGTTCTATGTGTCATGCAATTATGTGGTTTTAGGTGGGCCTATGATTGGGATTTTACATTAGCCTCACCTATATGCACCTGGTATGTAAGCTATCATGGTTTAGATCAGCTATAACTACCAATTAAGGGGTGGATCATGCATCAAAGTTAAATATAGGGATCTACGTCTATAGACGGTTCAGGAGGGCTTCTGTAACGAAGGCCTCTTCTTCCAAACTATTCCTCCATTCATAATTTAGTTTAAGTTAACTAAAATAGAAAAGAAAATAAAGTATGGTCTAAATGTCTGTTGTCCTTTAAGACGACGACGTAGGATTTGGTATTCCCTATAAATTTTGAAGTCTATGGCGAGACTCATCAAAATGAATAATGATCTAGAATAGAATCGATCGAATCGGTTCAAATTAGAAATTGTGAGATCAGTGTAGATTATAGTACCTTAAGTAGCATTAATCTACAATGACACTTCAATTACTGAGGTTTAACAAAATGAAAACTGCATGTTGGCATAGTTAAATCCATTTAAGTCTTCAACTTATCATTAATAAAAACCTCTTTTGGCTGGGAGTGTTCAGAAAACAATATCAAGCTTCAATAACAACAAAAGTAGCAACTAAGCAACTAGAAAACAACGTTTCACTGCTTCAACTCACTCCTGTCGTCAGATTCCAACGTGTATCACACAATAAAAACAGGTCTTAGCTTTATAACCGATGTCAATTAAATCCTGCAGATTTAAATGGTTGTTAAGGTTAGTTCTTTGTTGTGGGTTTTTAGACTTAGCGTTTCTAAGTTCTAGTTGGAACGGTTTCTTTTCGCAACTAGTATAGTTTAAACTGTTTAGTTTATTTACTATCCTGTGCTTGGACGACCTTAATTTCCCATGAAGTCTGTGAGTTTGCAAGATCTTTGTTGTTTGTGGGGTTATTGAAATCTTTGTCTTTGTCTTGGGCATGACCTAACATCACCCCCCTGAGGTCATGGGGGACCACGAACACAGGTGAGGACGTCCGTCCATGGGCACAAGTTAGGATGCCAATGTTTAGTTTAAGCTGTTTTCGCAGCTGAGAGTAGACAGTACACAGGAACCTTTTAGGTATCGGCCAACGTTTCTTCTTACGTTTACCTCTTTCTGTGTAATTCAGGTGTGTCACAACTGTCGGCGCAGTCGCAGGTGTGTCTGATTGTTCAGACTGCGACGGGTCACTGTTGTTGGTGTGCGAGCCTTTCCCCCCTTTGTCTGAAGAGGGGCTCTTTGAGTCTGTAGAAACTGTGTCATTTCTGATTAGTTCTAGACTCAAATGCTCTTGAACCAAGGTTTCATCGAAAGCTTGGCTGATTGCCGATTTATCTGTCTCAGAGGACAGTACAGCGTCTTCGGTGTGGGATCCTTGGATCTCAACACCTTTCACTACCTGTGGTAGGCAGTGGTCAGGGAGTGCTGAATGTGTCAGCTCACAGAGGAGGTTCTCTTGTTGGGCCAGAGTTTGGTCCAACTTTTGGGTCTCTTCTGTCTCACCTGTAGTTGAAGGTTCACTTACCGGGCTCTCGTCCTCGGATGAGCAGTCCCTTGTGTCCTCTGCGGTACCTGCGGTTAGGCAGTCTGTATCGCAACTAGGAAGCACTTTTATTGGCAGGGGTTTTCTCACTGTGCTCCACATTTTCCGTCGACCATAATCTATAATCGCGTTGAAGCGGTTTATAAAATCTTGGCCAACCAAAAATGGGAATGAGTCAAGTTTAGACACGTACACCGGGTGGCGTAGTGTCATTTCGCCAATCTGCATGTGAACCATAGCCATAGCTGTTAGGGTTGTTCTCGTCTCTGCGAGACCCTGTAGCTCAATAGCACATTTCTCAAAGGGTATTTGCCTGTCAACACCGTTAGCGGCGGTCCTCAGCTCCTCGAACAGCTTGGCCGACATAATAGTTATATCAGAACTGCCATCCAGGAGGGCTTCACGCTCAAGGACACCTTCCAGTGTGATAGGCAGGTAAGCTTTCTTAGCCACCCCCCTTTGTATAAAGTTACACAGAAACCTCACAGGTCTTGTCCCACGTTTCTGTTCACGTGTGACTCTGTCTGTGTAATCTTGTTTACTGTCAGCATCTTGTTCGCTGTCAGCATCATGACCTTCAGGATGTTGTTGTGTGTCAGCAATTGGTTTGCTGTCAACATCCATGGCAATGTTGGTAGTAGTGTGCGCTGAGTTATTTGTGTGCTCTGAGTCTTTGTGAAAGACAGTGCTACACATCGCTCCAGGTTGGTCAATGTTGATAGTGTCATTATCAATGATAACGCCACTCATTGTATCAGGTTGGTCAAGCACAGTAACATTCAAATCTACTGACAAACTACTTACTTCCTCTGTCTCTTCCGAGCATAGAGGTGTTGGGCCATTATTCCGGGACATTCGTGACTCTTTGCCTGTCTCGAACTGTTCAGTTCGAGGCGCGGGAGGTGCAGTTCCAAGGCTCAGGGGTTTCTGTTGGGACCACGCATTGTTACATGAGTTTAGGTCCTCATACTTCAATTTCTTTTGAAGTTCACCCACCGGTAGACCTTGGTTTTCACCCACCTGGTTCGTTCGGAACCATTTTGGGTCTCTTAAAGAGTGAACACCTACCTTTTGTGGT
>JBBPBX010007743.1:38354-64376 GCA_038048925.1 Garcialebias charrua | reverse complement strand
ATATCCACATGGCTCACATCTGGCAAGTCACCAGTGTTTTGACATGAGACCAGTGTAGTATAGTGTCGTGACTTGGGAAAAGAATGCACGCTTGCAAACACGTAAGTTCAAATGGACACGCATGTATATAGTTCCCTGTGGCAAATGTGCCAAAACAGCAGAAAACAGACTGTTGTCCAAGCAAATCTACTGCATGCTGACTGCATTCTGCTCCATGACTCTTGGTCTAAACATGTTCTTGTCTAGTTTGGTTTTGTGCTCCTGCTTGACTTGCAGAAGGTTCCCTTTCAGTCATGTCTCTCGGTGCAACATATGCTATGGGAATTGCGCCCCCGTGCGATTACCTGAAGGAATACACTCACGCCTTTACGGCAAGGGCGTCAGCGTTACGCCAGAGGCCCCGCCCTCTGGGTACTTAAGCCGCTGACGCCCATCCAACTAGGGCTGGGCGATATGGAAAAAATCATATATCACGATATGGACTTTTTTATATCACGATAACGATATATATCACGATATAAAAAAAACTTTGGTCCAAATTTTTCCTGTACACACACACACATCGTGTTGTATATATACAACACGATGTGTGTGTGTGTACAGGAAAAATTTGGACCAAAGTTTTTATTTTATTTTTTATTTTACTACAGATACAGTTACAATTATAAGAATGTGAACAAAAAGAACAAGGAAATTTGGACCAAAGTAGAAACTTTGGTCCAACTTTGGACCTACTTTGGTCCAAATTTTTCCTGCAGGTGGCGGTAAAACAACGGCTGCTAATAAAACCCACGAAGAAGAAATCCGCTCTGACTGGAATCTGGAGTAAACAAGGCAAAGAAACAGAAAAGAGAACACGTTGCGTTTGATTCCGGTTCTGTTGTGTCTCTGGTCTGTTTTGTATTGGTTAACTGGACCCGAGTTCGGACTCGGTTGAACTTCGTGTCCTCTGGACCCATTTTGTCTCCGAGTTTCAGCGGAGCTAAATAATGGAAGCTAACAAGGTGAGCTTCCCCTCTTTTTGGTAAAAGTTCTTCTTCTTGGGCTGCCTGCGCAGCTGTTTCTCCATGTTGTGACACCCATAGATATCTGGTGACACCGGCTTCATGCCGGCTGCGTCTCTGTTGAACTCGAGTTTAACAACGTAAAGCATGTGTCGCAAACCCGCGCGTGCGTCAAACATAAAGCAGCGCCGTCATCTCGCAAAACCACAATATGAAGCTTCTTTGCGACCGTTATTTTTTTATTCTTATTTATCACGATAGAGACGATAGAAGGAAAGTAGCACGATAGACACGTTTCTATCGTCCCCACGATATATATCGTCATATCGCACAGCCCTACATCCAACTTTCTCTTATTGCCCTTCACCTTGCTTAAACCTGAACTACCTCTCTTCGCGGGACTTCTCTGTTGCTTCATCGCTCAACCAGAGGTGAGCTTGCTCCTTACACAGAGCGTACGGAGAATTATTCCTGCGTACTGCTGGGCTAGCGAAAGCTAGTCCGACACATTTTCTCTTAACCCCAAAGTTTTTTCTTCTCCTCTCTCCGCAGACTGCTTCGCTCGACGGCGCTAACTGCGTGAACAACCGCTACCCTTGCTAACTCGTAGCGGGCTAGCCAGTGAAAGCAACGCGATGGAGGAGATGTCTTAAAATAAAAGGAAAAGGATTTTGGAAGGACTTGCTCGCCTTATCTCGGACATGCTTCCGGAGAAAGGAAAGCGAAAGACAAGACTTCCAAGGAAAACCAGCAGGACGGCGAGCCCAACCTCGCGCGCCTGTCCTAGCGGATGCGGTTTCTCCCTCGCAGCGACGGACACCCACGAGGCCTGTCCCGTCTGCTTGGGGATGTTACACGCAAAAATGGCGCTGGATGTGCCCGACTCTTGCCCACACTGCAGCCAGATGCTGGAGGCGGTGAGGAGGCACCGGGCGGACTTCGTCGCCAAGGCCATGGGCGCAGCTGCAGCGCCAGCGGACCCAGACACCACCGAGCCCCTCACTCCCACGCCGGAGCTCGAGAACATGGCTCTGGATGACAGCACACGAGTCGAATGGGGCGACAGCCCTGATGTGCTGGCTCCCATGGTGGACTTAACAGTCAAATTCGACACTCGAGGCATGATGAACGAGGACGAGATCTCGATTTCAGCCTCGCAAATTTTCCGCGGAGGACGCAGACGTCAAATACGAGGAACAGGGAGAAGATCTCTCCCGCGCCCCGGTACCTGTGCTCCCGGAGACTGATTTTTCCATCCCTGCTCTGTTCGACTTGTGTCACAGAGCAACGGACGCGCTGCAGATCCCATGGCCAGAACCCCCGCCTCGTCAACTGGTCACGAGGCTGGCAGGAAACTATTTTTACTCAAAGCAGCAGGCCGCCACGAGGCAAAGGATGCCCGTCTTCCCGGACTTCCTCACAGAGCTGACTCGCACCTGGGCTCAGCCCAGAGCTCCCATGCTGTTGCCACGTGGACGGGATGGATGAAGTGGGAATAGCCAACGTGCCTCAAATTGAGGACACACTGGCGTCTCACCTGGCTCCCAAGTCATCCGGGACAAAACCAACTCTCCCCAGCAAAGCTTGTCGAGCTTCAGCTTCTCTGCTCGAGAAATGCTACAGAGCTCAGGGACTCGCGCGCGCGCGATGAACGCGTCCGCGTTGATGCAAGCTTACCTGGCTGAAAAACTGCAGGAGATCCAGGTAACGACGGACAAACAAGCTGCCGCTGACTTGCTGGATGAAGCCCGCAGGGCAACAGACTTTGTGCTCCGCATGATGGGAACAGCTGCTGTTGCTCAAGGCAGAGGCATGGCTGAAGTGGTCATCGCGATACGCCATCTGTGGATGACCTTAACTGACCTCCCCGAGGGACAAAAGGTGCCTTTTCTCCACCACTCGATAGAACCGGCGGGATTGTTTGGGAAAGCTCTGGATCGAATTCAGACCAAGCTGGACCAGAGGCGCAAACAGGCTGAAGCTCTCCGGGTGGGCATTCCCAGGAGAACCTTCACCACCCCCAGGGAGTCAGCTGGGGGCAGACCTGCGCAGCCTCGACACCGCTCAGCAACACGTGCCCCACCGCAAAAGCGACCGGCGTACGAGGACGAGCACCGGCAGAAGTCAACCGCCGGGCCCACCTCGAACCGAACACGCATGGAGCAAAAACAGGTTTGTCCCCCGCCAGGCGGTCAGACACAGGGCCTCCTCGGCGAACCGGGACACCAGACAAAAGCGTGCCTGATGAACCAGGTCCACGTCTTGATTTTACACGATCATCCCGCCCACGTGGTACGGGGAATGATCCTTTCATGTCCAGACTTTATTTGTAGCACGGTACAAAAAGCTGGTAACTCTGTTGCATGCACAAATCATGTTTTTCCTGTTGTGATTGACATAAAGTCAAATATGTCGTTACACGTAAGCACGAATAAAGCTAAAAAACAGCCCCTCTCTGTTTTATTGACTAAAAACAAAAAAAAACAACAACAAACACAATAACTTCAGCAGAACGGGTCCCTCTGGCCTGCCAGCCGACATAAAGGGAGGGGGCCATCTCCCCCCCTCCCTCACGGCTCACGGGGTGTTAGCCTAATCAATAAGCCCCAGCAGGGTGCCTCTGTTCCGTCTGTAGCGGACAGGCACAGAGGCGTCTGCAAGCAGGCCCCACACTCCTCACAGAGACAGGTGAGGGGGGTCACGTGCTCCAGCCCCCGCTCCGTTGTGAACCACGGGGCGGACAATACACAAACCAAGCAAACACGTGACATGTCCGCGCCCCAGGGATGCGCGCCGACAGAATCTGATGACCCACCTTCCTGGACACCCATTCAATGGATCCCAGTAAGGGTCGGGGGGCCACGGCAGAAGCCCACAGGCTACCACCAGCTTCACATGTTCACAAAAGCGATTGTGATCAAACTGCTGTGTGTGTAAACAAACCAGGGCTGAATCAGATTCCTTTTCCTTTTAAGCG
This sequence comes from Garcialebias charrua, assembly GCA_038048925.1. Classification (NCBI taxonomy): domain Eukaryota; kingdom Metazoa; phylum Chordata; class Actinopteri; order Cyprinodontiformes; family Rivulidae; genus Garcialebias; species Garcialebias charrua. The sequence continues at coordinate 60,395 of JBBPBX010007743.1, read as the reverse complement.
AAGAGAACTGAGCTCTCTGTCACCAACCAATTTAAAGTCTGCCAAGCACAAAGGACCATCTCCACGTTCTCACGCTGCAGCTGTCCCCTTATCATTGATGGGTAACACGCAATGTTCAAGCAATGATCTTGCAGCACGTGACCGTTCTCACTGTGCTAGTTCAGTTCTGCTCTTAAAATGTATCCTCCCACCGGGTGAAACACAGACCCCGGGCGGTTTGTCTGGCTCCAACGCTCTGTTAAGGCCGGAGACCAGTAAACCAGACCCAACCAGGAAATGGGTTGGGGTCAGGAGATCTGCTCGCTTACAAAACTCGCAGCTCCTCAGTCCCATGACCCCCAACAAGAAGAGGAAAAACAGATATTCTGTTTTACTTTTGTCTAATAATGACAACAGTTTGCTTCTGCCCTCAAACACTCTCAATCAGAGTAGTATGGCAGCCCATTTGCAAAATGGCCCTCTCCCTAACATGGTTGATCCTCAAGGGATCACAGAATCCAGGGCCCTTGGAGGAGAACTGGTTCCACCAACTGCTCCTCTTCAGGGACACACCACGTCACCAGAAGGAGCAGTCTTGCCACTTAGGCTGGGAGCTGTGGAAAATTCCAGCTTGGTAGCAGAAAAGGAACAAGCTGGTGGCATCAGGCCTACCAGAAAATGTGGTAAAAACCATTCAAAATGCCCGAGCTGTGTCAACACAGTCTCTTTACGTACAGAAATTGTGTATTTTTGAAGCTTGGTGCACAGAAAGAAATATTATTTCTTATTCATGTGACCTGGCTCAGCTCCTGACTTTTCTTCAGGACTTACAGGTAACCCCCGACCTACGTACGAGTTTGGGACCTAAGAACCGTTCGCAGCTCGATCCGTTCGTAGGTAGGGGGTGAAAATTATATTTAAAAAAAAAAATTATTCATTCATTCATTCATTCAACCTTTATTTATCATGCTAACGGAGCGCGCACACACATTAAATGTACAGTAGTGTACTGTAATGTTAAACATTGCTATTCACATTTACAGAATAAATAAAAATATATTTTCTTACTTTGAGATGGTCAAAGCCGACATCTTAGCAGGCCCGGCGGCATGGGCGGGCATTGAGGTGCATTGCCCCCCCGCAGAGTCAGCTGTGCCCCCCCTGACAGACTGGACAACGTGAAGTTTTTTGTTTGTTTGTTTTTAATCTCCGAGTGTGCATTCTTCTGTTTTTCCTATCTTTGTTTGTCCGTCATACAATTCAACCAATCAATGAAGCCGAGGCAACATTCTAGCCAACTACAGTTCGAGGGGGGCGGGTGCAAACTAGCAGTTTCAAACAGAAACACACGCTCACCACTGTCCGTGTATCTAACTTTTTCCCAACAAAACAAGAGGAAAATGAGAGCAGACAGGAAGCGGCACCATCCATTTCAGTGGGAAACGTAAGCACTGAAGTCAACTGACTTTTTTTTTTTAAATAGCTAGAAATTAGGAAGATTTTGAGCTAACCAGCAACATTGGAAGAGTTGCAAATAAAAAGACCAGAAAGAACTTATAAAGTAAGAACCACTGTGCTTTCTGTGACATGAGTACGGTAGTCCAATATAAACTTATGGCTGTGCAGATAAGTATTTTGTTTATTTGATATACTGTCTGCAGCATAACATTAATCTTGCATAATTGTGGTGTGCTGTGGTGGAGAAAGTACTCAAACACTGTACTTAAGTAAAAGTACAAATAAACAGACAAAATGTACTCTAGTAAAAGTAGAAGTACCATATTAATGTTTTTACTTAAGTAAAAGTAAATAAGTACTTGCTTTTAAAAATACTTAAAGTATTAAAGTAAAATCACTTGCTGAAAGTATTAACTAGTGCAATGGCCTACAATATCAAATGTGCCTACTGTATGTATATGTTCTGTAATACATTAATAGTGTTGAGCCATTTTAATGAACAATACTGCAAATAATACATGTTTTTATTGTGTTTACTCTGTGACACAGTTCACACTTACCATACCATACCATACCATTTTATTTATAAAGCACTTTAAACAGGAACAAGTCCACACAAAGTGCTGGACAAACAAACACGCAACAGGCAACACAGACAATGAAGTACAACACGAAAAACATAAAAAACATTGCAGATCATAAATAAAACGATCCAATACAAATCAGCTGGCATTGAAAGCAATGGAGTAGTAGTGAGTTTTTAACTTGGACTTGGACTTGTGATTCTGTGTGTCAGAATTTCAGGGATGACATGCAGAGTTAAATGTCATTAAGCAAAATAAGAATAATAAGGAATGAATACGGTATACCTTTGAAAGTTTTTATTTAACACAAAGTAAAACCAATGTGTCATTTTAACTGCAGTAAACACATTTGAGTAAAAGTTGTCTGTTTGAAAAAAGGAGCATTAGACCTAACAAAGGAATGGTCGAGTTCCAGGAGTGGTCACAGAGCCGCTGTTCAACTTGAAGCAAATAAAATGTTGAAAAAAATATGCCCCCTTGAAAAAATAGAATGCCCCCCCATTGAATTGTTTCTGCAGCCGGGTCTGGTCCCTCCAGCGTGTCCTGGGTCTTCCTCTGGGTCTCCTCCCGATGGGACATGCCCGGAACACCTCACCAGGGAGGCGTCCAGGAGGCATCCTAACCAGATGCCCGAGCCACCTCAACTGGCTCCTCTCGATGTGGAGAAGCAGCGGCTCTACTCCGAGTCCCTCCCGGATGACTGAGCTTCTCACCCTATCTCTAAGGGAGAGTCCAGCCACCCTGCGGAGAAAACTCATTTCAGCCGCTTGTATCCGAGATCTTGTTCTTTCGGTCACAACCCAAAGCTCATGACCATAGATGAGGGTGGGAACGTAGATCGATCGGTAAATTGAGAGCTTTGCCTTTTGACTCAGCTCTCTCTTCACCACGACAGACCGGTACAGCGCCCGCTTCACTGCGGACGCTGCACCTATCCGCCTATCGATCTCACGCTCCAGTTTTCCCTCATTCGTGAACAAGATCCCGAGATACTTAAACTCCTCCACTTGGGGCAGGACCTCCTCCCCGACCCGGAGAGGGCATGCTACCCTTTTCCGGCTCAAGACCATGGCCTCGGATTTGGAGGAACTGATCCTCATCCCGGCCGCATCACACTCGGCTGCAAACCGCTCCAGTGAAAGTTGTAAATCACGAACTGATGAAGCCAGTAGGACCACATCATCTGCAAAAAACAGAGAAGCGATTCTAAGGTCACCAAAACGGATCCTCTCAACACCTTGGCTGCGCCTAGAAATTCTGTCCATAAAAGTTATGAACAGAATCGGTGACAAAGGGCAACCTTGGCGGAGTCCAACTCTCACCGGAAACGAGCCTGACTTACTGCCGGCAATGCGGACCAAGCTCTGACACCGGTCGTACAGGGACCTAACAGCCCTTATCAAAGGGCCTGGTACCCCATACTCCCGGAGTACCCCCCACAGAACCCCCCGAGGGACGCGGTCGAATGCCTTTTCCAAGTCCACAAAGCACATGTAAACTGGTTGGGCAAACTCCCACGCACCCTCCAGGACCCTGCTGAGGGTGTAGAGCTGGTCCAGTGTTCCACGACCAGGACGAAAACCACACTGCTCCTCCTGAATCCGAGGTTCGACTATCCGACGGACCCTCCTCTCCAGAACCCCTGAATAGACCTTACCAGGGAGGCTTAAGAGTGTGATCCCCCTATAGTTGGAACACACCCTACGGTCCCCCTTTTTGAATAGGGGAACCACCACCCCAGTCTGCCAATCCAGGGGAACTGCCCCCGGGAAGCTATAATGTGAGAAAATAGGTTATACTATTGGTATGTTAATAATATCACCAGACATTGAAGTTTGAAGACTTTCAAAACCCTCAGTTCTGTTTTTTCTTCTTCTTAATGAACACCAAAACCAAAGCTAAACACAACACTGACAGTACATAAAAAGTGTTGTTACAAATCTATGTGCATGATTTCCCAAACTGAAGGACCAAAGTCTTCTGGCAGGTCTTGTACATTCAAGTCACATATTGTATTAAATCTAGTAAAAGGTATGTGTAAGTGGAAGGTTTTGTTGGCCTGTAATGTTTATGTAATGACTTAAGTGTCATTGGGTATATAAAAACTATAGTATATTTCCCAAGGACTTCCAGTGACCAGAGACTTGCCATAACACTTGCAAGAACTTTAATCTAAAGATTAATTCTTCCAGAAAGAAACTACAGTATTCTAACATTTTTTCTAAACATCCATACTTAAGTTTTGAAGTTCTTGAGTGGTTTCCTTAAAGAGGTCCTCAACACACTGTGAAACGGTAGCTCCGCCCCCAGACCGGATTCAAAAACCCTCATGAAAATGGGAGTGTCGAGAGACATGGAGGGGAGGAGGTGGGTGGTTATGCTGCGTTCACACCCTCTCTAGCAACAAACTAAAACAAACTAAAACTCCAGCTAACAACTTACAGCAAGCAAAAACAAAGAATAAATATGTAGATGTATTTATCTATTCCCACCCGATCTATCCAAAACAAAAGGCCTAAAAAAAAAAAAATAATACCACAAGGTATTCCGTGACCGGGGTTTGAACCTGAGTCTGTCGTAGGGCTGTGCGATATGACGATATATATCGTGGGGACGATAGAAACGTGTCTATCGTGCTACTTTCCTTCTATCGTCTCTATCGTGATAAATAAGAATAAAAAAATAACTGTCGCAAAGAAGCTTCATATGGGGTTTTGCGAGATGACGGCGCTGCTTTATGTTTGACGCACGCGCGGGTTTGCGACACATGCTTTACGTTGTTAAACTCGAGAGCAACAGAGCCGCAGGCGCATGAAGCCGGTGTCTCAACAAGGAGAAAACAGCTGCACAGGCAGCCCAAGAAGAATAACTTTTACCAAAAAGAGGGGGAAGCTCACCTTGTTAGCTTCCATTATTTCGCTCCGCTGAAACTCGGAGACAAAATGGGTCCAGAGGACACGAACCCAGAGTCCAACCGAGTCCGAACTCGGGTCCAGTTAACCAATACAAAACAGACCAGAGACACAACAGAACCGCAATCAAACGCAACGTTTTCTCTTTTCTGTTTCTTGCTTTGTTTACTCAAACTTCAGAGCGGATTTCTTCTTCGTGAGTTTCATTAGCAGCTGTTGTTTTACCGCCACCTGCAGGAAAAATTTGGACCAAAGTAGAAAAGGAGTTGTTTGTTTGTTTGTTAGTTTATTCATTTTATAATATGAAATACAACAATTAACGTATTCATAATAGAAAAAAAATAAAATGAAAGGTAGCAGATGAAGAATAAATCTTATTAAATCTGCTCCTTATTCATCTAATAACAGTTCAAACAATATTTTCTATAATAACAAAATAAGTAAATAACTCAGTCAATTTTCAATTCACATATATCACACATTAAATTAGATTCATTTATTTTTTTTAGCAATTCATTTTTTACCAGTTTCTTAAATACAAGGAATGATTTGGCTTCCTTAACATTTGTCATTTGGCATTAAGTCATTCCATAATCGTACTCCTTGAATTAAGGTAGATCTAGTTTCTACTTTGGTCCAAATTTCCTTGTTCTTTTTGTTCACATTCTTATAATTGTAACTATCTGTAGTAAAATAATAAAATAAAAAAACTTTGGTCCAAATTTTTCCTGTACACACACATCGTGTTGTATATATCGTGATATATATCGTTATCGTGATATAAAAAAGTCCATATCGTGATATATGATTTTTTCCATATCGCCCAGCCCTAGTCTGTCGGATCCCAAACCCGCACCTACACCATTGCCCTATTGTGGCATTTATGCATTATTCGTCCATCGCAATATAAGAAAACAAATACAACCAAATAGTTTCGATGAAGTGAAAAGTATTCCTAAAATAATTGAGTTAAAATATAAAAAATACCTATTGCCATTCCGAAAACTATAATGTATTTGGGTGTGCTGAATAGTCTGGAAATTACGGTAATTTTGTCTACAATGGACTTCATGGTTAGGAAAAAAACGACGTATTGGAAAAATTCTACAGAAATAACCTGTCAGGAGTCCGGGATAGATGTTTTGACAAAATGTTCTTTCAAGGAGAGAGATCTGGCGCTTGCATCCAGAATGCACGCCACCCTTCAGCACAAGCCGCATCTCTCTGACATAGACACACAGAAACAATTACGGTATTTATACATTTCAAGCTGAGCCAGCTGAAGGATTTCCAGCTGGCAGAGGCTCTTATCACGTTTTGTCATTTCGAGCTGAAGAGTTCACAAATGTTTAAACGGTCAACAGGCGAAAGGACGTAAACAGACAAAATGCTGACTTGATGCATACAAAATGTAACCCAGTACATTCTGACATAGTCTTTTTCTATAAATGTAGAGAACAAACTAGAGAAATTGCATTTCCTGCAAAATTCAGTTTGAATTCTTATTGCTGAAGAACTTGCTGACAAACAGCTGAAATGCGCTAAAAGCATGCTGAAATGGAAGAACAAGCCTAAGTTAGCTGAAGAAAACAGAAAGAACACATATTTTGCCGAATTTGATTTGAATAAGCGGAAATGAACACAAAAATTGTAAATTCGCTAAAAAAGGCGGAAATTAGCAAGAAATAGCTGAAAAGTAGCTGAAATGACAGAATGAAGCTTAAATTACCAGAATTTGGTGGAAAGCACAATTATACCCAATTAGGCTGAAAGAAGCAGAAATAAATAAATAAAATACAGCTGAGAAATGGCTAGAGAAAAAGCAGCTTAAATTACCAAAAGGAAGTGGTGATGTGCCTAGTTAAACTTAAAGAAGCAGAAATTGGCAAAAACAATGTTGGAATCATCCGAATAAAGCAGAAATTTGCCAAAAACAGCAGAATAGTAGCCAAAGAAGCACAAAGAAGCTTAAATAAGTGGCAAGAATACAGTTGTACCCAATTAGGCTGAAAGAAACAGAAATTAGCACAAAAAAGTGGAAATGATCTGAGAAAAGGAGATAATTGCAATAAACAGCTGAATAGTAGCTAAATAGGCAGAAAGAAGCTTACGTTACCTAAAGGAAGTGGGGAGAGCACCATTGTGTCCAATTAGGCTGGAAAACATTAAATTGTGTGCAAAAAATGTAGAATTAGCTGAAAATGTTAAAATTAGCATAAACAGCTTAATAGTAGCTGAAATGGCAGAAAAGGCTGAAACTAGCAGAAATAAGCTGAAAGGACAACAAGTAGAAATTAGCATAAAGAAGTTAAGTAGGCTGAAAGTAGCAAAACTTACCATGAAAAACTTTATCTGAAAACGGCTTAAATTTGCTAAAAAGCTAGTTCAAAAGTTGGAACCAGCTAAAATTAGCATAAGAAAACAGAAAGAACACGTTTGCCCAATTAGATTGAAAGAAGCAGAAATGAGCACAAAAAGTGGAAATTATCTGGAAAAAGTGGAAACTAGCAAAAAAAAAAAACAGCTGAAAAGTAGCTAAAAACACAGAAAGAAGCTGAAATTACAAGAAGGAAGTGTAGAGAGCACATTTTTACAGAATTGGGCTGAAAAAGTTGTAGAATTAGCTGAAAAAGCTAAAATTAGCATAAAAACAGCAAATTAGTAGCTGAAATAGCTGAAACTTGCAGAAATACATTTTGTAGCACTTTGAGATTTTTATTAATGAAAAGTGCATTATAAATGGAATTCATTATTATTATTATTATAAATAAGCTAAAAGGAGCACAACAAGATGAAATTAGCAAAAAGAAGCTTGAAGACGCACAAAAATGTTGAAGTCAGCAGAATAAAGCTGAAATTATCTGAAAGTAGCTGATTTTTTAAAAAGAATTGCACAAGGAGTCTGAAAGCAGCTGAAGCAGAATAAAAAGTGAAAGGAGCAGTAAAACGTAAACACGTCTAAAGATTTGAAGCATGTAAAATGAGCTCAGTTCATTTTCTGAGGAAAAAATGTCAGAAAAGGCTAAATATTTCAAACGGCTAAAGTTGCACCAATACCAAAACCCATAGCAGGTTTGTCCTGAAAAGAGCCGAACGTTTTAAAACGATTTGTTGAAATGGCACAAAAATTGTGGAAGAAGTTAAGATGCCGACAAACTTAAGGAAAAGGGGTCGACGTCGGGATAATAAATATAAACAGGATCACAGCAGTGTGAGTTCCCACTATTGACGTAACAAGATACATGTCGGACAATCCAGAAAAATCAAGTGTAAACTGAACAGAGCGATGCTGCGTTGTTTATTTAGCGGAGCAGAACATTCGGCTGTACTCTTAACCGACGCCGACCCTTGAAGCTGTTGCAAGCCCCCCGGGATAAAACGAGCTCATGTGCACATGCTCTTCAACTCTTCAGCTACATCGCAGAACAGATAAATATCACACGACTGAGACAATGGAGAAGGCCTCGAGCGTCATTTACCCGTACAGAGACGTCTGTTCGGCTGGCAGGGTTCATATACTGTACTGTATTGTACAAACCGGATTCCAAAAAAGTTGGGACACTAAACAAATTGTGAATAAAAACTGAATGCAATGATGTGGAGATGGCAAATGTCAATATTTTATTCGTAATAGAACATAGATGACAGATCAAAAGTTTAATCTGAGTAAATGTAACATTTTAAAGGAAAAATATGTTGATTCAAAATTTCACAGTGTCAACAAATCCCAAAAAGTTGGGACAAGTAGCAATAAGTGGCTGGAAAAAGGAAATTGAGCATATAACGAACAGCTGGAAGACCAATTAACACTAATTAGGTCAATTGACAACATGATTGGGTATAAAAAGAGCTTCTCAGAGTGTCAGTGTCTCTCAAGGCCGAGATACACTCGAGCGTCCTCACGGTACGCCTATACGCAGCGTACGTACGCCAAGGCAAAAGCGTAGCCCCGCGTAGCCCCTCAGGGCATGTACGCGCAAAGCTTTTTTTTTACTACGCGTGCGCGATACGCGTGCGCGATACGCGGTGTCTGACCATAAACTTCCCGGCGCCGGACTGTTTTGTATGTTACACAAATGAAATAAATTCCCCTTCTTTATCGCTGATCGGGCCTTTTCTTTTGTTTTTTTGCCTAAAGTCAAGTAACCGCTTCTTCCTCCGTTCACTCGATGATTGAAATGAATGAATTCAGGTCCTACCTGGGTGCGCGATGTTTTAAATATCCCTGGTGGGCTGTGTGCTGCAGGAAAAGCGCTCCCTGTTATTATTTTTATTTCTGAGAGAACTTTTTATAACATATATAGTAGAAACACCGCATCAGAACACCGCAGAAGTCCAGCGAGCTGCTCATGATGCATTCTCAAGGTTTCACTTTCAGCTGACTGAACGCTGTCAATCAATTCAGTAGGCGTGTCAGCAAGTGACCAATCAGCGAGCTCAGTTGAGTCCCCTCCGTGTGCAGCAGCTCATATTACAACAAGGAGAACGTGAGCTGAAGTATAGCAGCAAAAACATACGCACAAAATACGCGCGTATACGCGCGTATACGGAGGACGCTTCAGTGTATCTCGGGCTTCAGAAGCCAAGATGGTAAGAGGATCACCAATTCCACCATTGTTGCACAGAAAGATAGTGCAACAATACCAGAATGGTGTTACCCAGCGTAAAATAGCAAAGACTTTTAAGTTATCATCATCAACCGTGCATAACATCATCAAAAGATTCAGAGAATCTGGAACAATCGCTGTGCGTAAGGGTCAAGGCCGTAAAACTCTACTGGATGCTCGTGATCTCCGGGCCCTTAAACGTCACTGCACCTCAAACAGGAATGCCACTGTCAAGGAAATAACAGAATGGGCTCAGGAATACTTCCAGAAAGCATTGTCAGTGAACACAATCCACCGTTGCCAGCTGAAACTCTACAGTGCAAAGAGGAAGCCATTTCTAAGCAAGCTCCACAAGCTCAGACGTTTGCACTGGGCCAGGGGTCATTTAAAATGGAGTGTGGCAAAATGGAAGACTGTTCTGTGTCAGATGAGTCACGATTTGAAGTTCTTTATGGAACACTGGGACGCCATGTCATCCGGACCAGAGAGGACAAGGATAGCCCAAGTTGTTATCAACGCTCCGTTCAGAAGCCTGCATCACTGATGGTATGGGGTTGCATGAGCGCTTGTGGCATGGGCAGCTTGCATGTCTGGAAAGGCACCATTAATGCAGAGAACTATGTTCAGGTTCTAGAACAACATATGCTCCATCTAGACGTCATCTCTTTCAGGGAAGACCCTGCATTTTTCAACAAGATAATGCCAGACCACATTCTGCAGCAATCACAACATCATGGCTACGTAGGAGAAGGATCCGGTACTGAAATGTCCAGCCTGCAGTCCAGATGTTTCACCTATAGAGAACATTTGGTGCATCATAAAGAGGAAGGTGCAACAAAGAAGGCCCAAGACGATTGAACAGTTAGAGGCCTGTATTAGACATGAATGTAGAGCATTCCTATTTCTAAACTTGAGAAACTGGTCTCCTCTGTCCCCAGACGTCTGTTGAGTGTTGTAAGAAGAAGGGGGGATGCCACACAGTGGTAAAAATGGACTTGTCCCAACTTTTTTGGGATTTGTTGACGCCATGAAATTTTGAAACAACATATTTTTCCCTTAAAATGATACATTCTCTCAGTTTAAACTTTTGATCTGTGATTTGTGTTCTATTCTGAATAAAATATTAGATGTTGGCACCTCCACATCATTGCATTCAGTTTTTATTCACAATTTGTTTAGTGTCCCAACTTTTTTGGAATCCGGTTTGTATGCTCCATGAAACAGTTCGTTATGAACCCAACACAGGAACAATTGGAGCATCTTCACATCTCTATTGTTTTTATTGCAACACCTTGGAGTCCACCTAGAAGATCTGGAAGAGGCTGTGGAGAGAGATGTCTGGACCTCCCTGCTCAAGATGCTGCCCCCGCGACCCGATGATGGATGGATGGAAATACATATGTATATTTGGGAAGACATTTCCATATAAAACCATTGAAACCAGTCCTGATGTTTTCTTATGAGCCGCAGTCGTGCCGACACACGGACGTTCAAATCACAAACTGATCCGTGCCGAGAATAATTCATGGATGTCGCTGAATTTTTCATGAAAACTTTGTTTGCCACGTTACACAAAGCATTTTAAAGGTTTCCTTCACACGCATTCATAAACACACGTGCAGCCCATAAATGTTTTTGAACACAACTCGCTTTGTTTGTCACATTCTTTTTTAAAGTTTTGACTTTCTATAAGCGAGTCTAACGTGAATATTTAGTAAAAAATGCTCCGGTTGTCGTCCACGGTTTCTCTGGAAGTGAAGCTCGTTGCAGACGAAGTCATGTTCCCTCTCCGGTTAGATTGATGGCTCTGCCTTCAGCCCAAACCAAATCAACTCTTTTATTTGCCAAGGTGACACAGTGAGTGATGAAGGAAGCTTTGTTTTGAACCTGATTATTTCTTTGAGTCTATATGTGCTGCAGGGCGGGGGGCGGTGGGGGTTTGACACACAGCTAAATCTTGATGTGCTCATCTCTCTTCCTTCTGGCTGTTGCAGAGAAACCGACCGTCATCGATGTGGGCATATACGTCAACAGCATCGGGCCCGTGTCCTCCATGGATATGGTGAGTCGGGGATGATCCGTCTCCTCCATCCTCACTGTTCATCGTCAGACATGAGCGCTGTCATTTTTCATGGGGGGTCGTCCGGGCCGCCATTCCTGTTTGAGCTGCTGTGAGCCGAGACTGGCAAGTGTGCGTTCACTCTGTTCACATCCATTCTTCTTCTGCATCGTTCTCATTCCAGTTTTTGTTCTGTTTCAACAAATCAAAATGTTCGGCTCTTTCAGGACAATCCTGCTATTTTGGTATTGGTGCAGCTTAACCTTTTGAAATATTTAGCATTTTCTGACATTTTTTTCCTCACAGAAAATGAACTGAGCTCATTTTTCATCCTTTAAATGTTTAGATGTGTTTACAACCTTTTACAGCTGCTTTCACTTTTTGTCCCAGTTCAGCTACTTTTTTCAGCTAATTTCAGCTGTTTTGTGCCTCTTTCAGATTCTTTCAGCTAACTACAACAATTTTGTGCTTCTTCTAACTTTTTGCCAATTTCAGCTTGTTGTGCTCTTTTCAGTTTATTTTTACAAGTTTAAGCTTTTTTTGCCATTTCAGCTACTTCAAACTAATATTTTAACTGTTTTACGCTAATTTTAGCTATTACAGCAAGTTATAATTTTCTTTTGCACTCGTTTCAGCTTTTTTCAGCCTAATTCAACAAAAATGTGCTCTCTCCACTTCTGGTACTTTAAGCTTACTGTACTTCTACCATTTTTTTTTAAAGCTACTTTTCAGCTGTTTTTTTGTTGTTGTTGTTGTTGCTAATTTTAGCTTTTTTCAGATAGTTTCCACTTCATTTCTTCTGCTTTCAGCCTTAGACAGAAAACCTGTTCTTTCTGCTTTCTTCTGCTAACTTAAAGGGATTGTGACATGATTTTGTAAATTTGAATATTTGTCAGAACATATATATCTTATATCATTGAGCTCTGGTCGTTTTTGCATAATAAATTATAAATATATTAAATTTTTATTCCAAGTTATGGTAGTCATTTCTCTGGGACACGCCCCTAAAATTCCGTGCATTCCGCAAAACCGTCATTTGACGTACACGTGGGGAGCCGCTGCTCAACGCGCATGTAAATAATAATGGCGGAGCATGTCGACTCAGACGAGTGCAGCATTTCTAGTGTTGATCTAAGCGATTTGTCTTCAGTTTTGGAAGGTCAATATAAGCAGTAGAAGTTTTAATCTTGCTCAAATCATTTTATTGTATACTCTATTAATGGAAAACTTATTAACTTTTACGATTCAGCTTTAAAAAAACGTGCAGGGAGCTTCGTGGCTTTGAGCATGTCCGATTGCGTTTGAGATCTATCATTTTAAGACAGTAAATCATCCAAAGCTCTCATTAATAAACCCTCCATGAATAAAAACACATACTGATGTTACTTGATCGCGCCGACATAATTTAAAAATACCTAAATATATTTTATATGTGAATGACTTGGTAAATGTGTCAGGACTCCTTAAATGTATACTTTTTGCTGATGATACCACATTTTTCTGTTTAGGTGAAGATATAGAACAAATGTTGGAATTGATAAAGACAGAATTTACCAAAATACAAACTTGGTTTAAAATCAATAAATTATCATTAAATCTAGAAAAAACTAATTACATGATATTCAGTAATAAAAAGAAAACTGTTGATGTTCCACTCAAAATTGAGGGTGTTGAGATTTGTAGAGTGAGTGAGGTGAAGTTTTTGGGTGTTATTATTGATGACAAACTGACATGGAAACAACACATAAATTCTGTAAGAATAAAAATAGCTAAATCGATTGCAGTACTATACAAGGTCAGAGACCTATTGAATGATAAAGCTCTGTATTTGTTGTATAACACAATCATTGTTCCACACTTAATCTATTGTATTGATGTTTGGGGGAAAGCGTGTAAAACAATCACAAAGCCTATTTTTGTATTACAGAAAAGAGCTGTAAGAATTATCACTAGAAAACATTACTGTCATCCATCCAGTACATTATTTTATCAACTGAAATTATTGAAGTTCCATGATTTGGTTGATTATAATATTTTATCAATTATGTATAGGGCTCAGAACAACAAATTACCTTTAAATATCCAAATGCACTTTGTTAAAAGACAAAGTTGTTATAATCTTAAGGGGACAGAGATGTTTGTAAAACCACAATTCAGAACTAGCTTGAAGGGACGTTCTACCTCAATCCAGGGAATTAGATTATGGAATGGCTTGGAGAATGTAGTTAAAAATGCCAAGTCACTGTTTACATTTAAAAAAATGATCAAAAGGAATTTGTTGAAAAAATATATATGAATTAGCATAATGTGTATTGTATTATTTATTAGTAATGTATTAGTATTAGAAAATTAGAAAGAGTTAGTCATTTTGTACTACTGGTGGAAGATTATTAATGTGCTTTGTATCAATTTTTAATTATGTATTAGTATTAGAAAATTAGAAAGAATTAGTCATTTTGTACTACTGGTGAAATATTATTAATGTGTTTTGTATCGATTATTAGTTACGTATTAGTATTAGAAAATTAGAAAGAGTTAGTCATTTTGTACTACTGGTGAAATATTATTATTGTTTAATCTGATTGTTTGAAAAAAGGGGCAGATATAATAAGATTTATTCTTCTTTCTGCTTCCTTTCATTTTTTTACATTGTGTACGTATCATTAATGGGATTGTCTTGTATTGTGTTTCTTTTGTAAAAAAAATGAACAAATTTAATAAACATAAACATAAACATAAATAGCACTCCGTGTTGACTCGGATCTATGCTAATGTCTGTTAGCAAGCAGATGTCGGCAGATAGACCTCACGTCTGACATATATCTTTTTTAAACAGTAAATCATCCAAAACTCTCATTAATAGACTCTCCCCAAATAAAAACAAACAACAGCTCGTACCTGATAGGCAGTAAGATGGTCGCTGCAGAGGAACCCATCGGTCACAAGTTCTCTGTACTTCCATTCTAGGCAAAGTTTCTCATCTTTTGGGAATTTGTGAAGGCTCACTTGTTCACTGCTGATATTAGAACACCCAAATGCGCTACAACGTGACAGCATTTTTCAAGTTACACCAAAAAAAAAAAGAGTCGATCTTTCACCAAACAAAGGGGCAAGCCAGGCTCCGCCTTTTGCCCAGTGCCCACGTGTACGTCACATGAAGATTTGCATAAATTCACGGGGCGTGTCCCAGAGAATTTATGGTAAAAAATTACCATAAATTGGAATGAAATTTTAATATATTTATAATTTATTATGCAAAAACGACCAGAGCTCAATGATATAAGATATATATGTTCTGACAAATATTCAAATTTACAAAATCATGTCACAATCCCTTTAAGCTTGTTCTAATTTTACAGCTACCTTTTTTTAATTATTGTTTAGCTCATTTCAGCTGTTTTCAGTTAAAATAAATTTTTTGTGCTACTTTCAGCCTAATTAACATATTTATGGTCATTTAAGCTTTTTATGCTCCTTTCAGCTTATTTATGCCAGTTTAAATTATGTCAGCTGCTATTTAGCTGTTTATGCTAATTTTAGCTTTTTCAGCTAATTACAATTTTTTACTTATTTCAACTTTTTCAGCTTTATTCAGAAAAAATGTGCTCTCTCCACGTCCTTCTCATAATTTAAGCTTCTTTCTTTTTCAGCTACTTTTCAGCTGTTTTTTTGGCGTTTGCTAATGTCAGCTTTTTTCAGAAAGTTTCCACTTCTTTGTGTTCATTTCTTCTTTCAGCCTTAGACAGAAAACCTGTTCTTTCGGCTTTCTTCTGCTAACTTAAGCTTGTTCTACCTTTACAGCTACCTTTTTTAAGCATTGTTTAGCTCATTTAAGCTGTTTTCAGATAAATAAATTTTTGTGCTACTTTCAGCCTAATTAACTTATTTATGGTAATTTAAGCTTGTTATGCTCCTTTCAGCTTATTTATGCTAGTTTAAGTTGTCTGCCACTATTTAGCTGTTTATGCTAATTTTAGCTCTTTCAGCTAATACATTTTTTCTCACTTGTTTCAACATTTTTTAATTCAGCAAAAATGTGCTCTCTCCACTTCTAGTAATTTGAGCTTCTTTCTGCATTTTTAGCAATTTTTTTAACCGTTTCATTATTTTTGATCATTTAATCTTTTCAGATAATTTCCACTTTTTTGCTAATTTCTGCATCTTTCAGCCTGATTGAGCAAACATGTTCTTTCTGCTTTCTTCTTCTAATTTAAGCTTGTGCTACCTTTTCAGCCACTTAGCATTTTTTAGGTAATTTGAGCTGTTTTTGGACGAATTAAAAATTTTGTGGTATTTTCGGCTATGTTCAGCTTAATTAAATTATTTATGCTCCTTTCAGCTTATTTTTGCTAGTGTTAAGTTATGTCAGCTATTTAGCTGTTTATGCTAATTCCACATTTTTTGCACTAGTTTAAACTTTTTTCAGTCTAGTTCAGCAAAAAAAGAGCTCTCTCCACTTCCTTCTGGTAATTTAAGCTTCTTTCTGCCTTTTGAGCTGTTGCTAATTTAAGCTTTTTTCAGTTGATTTATTTTTTTATGCCCATGTCTGCTTCTTTCAGCTTACATGGGCACATATGTGTTCTTTCTGCTAATGTAGGCTTGTTCTTCCATTTCAGCAACATTTCAGCATGTTTTGAAACTAATTTCAGCTGTTTATCAGCAAGTTCTGCAATAAGCATTAACACTGCACTCTCACAAGAAATGGGAATTCTCTAGTTTTTATGGTGGCCCTAAGGTGTAAATGAACAACATCTGAAAAAAGGGAATTACATTTGAAAAAACAGAATCACATTTGAAAAAAAAACAGAATTACATTTGAAAACAGAATCACATTTGAAAAACGGAATTACATTTAAAAAAAAAACAGAATCACATTTGAAAAAACGGAATTACTGTAAATTTGAAATGACATTTGAAAAAAAAAAACAGAATTACATTTGAACAAAAAAGAATTACAATTGAAAAAAAGAAATCACATTTGAAAAAACGGAATTACATCTGGGAAAAACAGAATGACATTTGAAAAAACAGAATTACATTTGAAAAAACAGAATCACATTAGAAAAAAACAGAATTACATTAGAAAAACAGAATTACATTTGAAAAAACGGAATTACATTTGAAAAAACAGAATTACATTTGAAAAAACGGAATTACATTTGAAAAAACAGAATTACATCAAGCCAAATAGGAAGTTTTTTTTAAACTTTTTTAACAGCATAAAACCAAACAGACAACAGAACAATGTATAGTACACACACAACAGAGATGTGTGTGTACTGTATATTCTAAAAAGTTAGGTCCTTTGGATGTACTGTATATTGTTCTGTTGTTCGGTTTTTATGCTTTTAATAAAGTAAAAAAAAAGTTCTGTTTGGCTTAATGTGATTCAGTTTTTTCAAGTTTAATTCCGTTTTTTCAAATGTGATTTGGGCCACTTCCGCTTTGGCTTAATGTAATTCTGTTTTTTCAAATGATGTTTTTTCAAATGTAATTCTGTTTTTTCAAATGTTGTTCATTTACACCTTAGCACCACTGTAAGTTTTCTTTTAGATCAGCTGCAATGAAGCCACAATTTGTTGCTGTATTGGACGGCAGTTTGTGTCTCCGTGGGGTCGAGTTCCCTTTTTTCCTCTCTTTTCTTTGCATCAGTGTGGAAATTTCAGGAAAAACAAGTTTGATTGCTTTGGAAAAGAAAGACCAGGATGTGGATCCGTTCATATTTCATTACAGGCGAGCTTGATCAGATGCAGTAAAAAACATGAAAAGCCGAGGGTGAAGTCTTGATTTGCGGCTGCTTCGGCTGACGGCTCGGCCTCGGCTGAAGTGCGCCCCGCTGAATGGATCCTTTGAATTTTTTGTTCTGCTCACGTCTGTTCAAACACCATCAAAACAGCCAAATGAGATGTTTATTTTCTCTCTCGCTCATCTTCCTCACAGGCTTTTCAAATGTTAGCTGGAGTGCACATAAGGAAACGACTTTATCTCCGAACTCAGCGGATGACCAGATGTTTAGAAGTTGTTGCTTGGCAACACAACACAAAGTCATTTGAGTCTCGCAGGCTGGACAGTGTGTGCTCCCTCAGAAGTGGATTACAAAACATTTACACTTCCCTTCAGAAGTTAACGTACACACACGGGCATAAACGTTTTATTATTTTAGGCCTCAAAGTGTCGATTTGAACCATTCATATTCCAGGGTGGAGTAAAATGACGACGACTTTTAAAAACAAAAACTGGGTGCCCAGGTTAAAACTTCTCTTTCACTTTCGTAATCCAAATTCAAACAACTTACCGTATTTTCCGGCCTATAAGTCACTATTTAAAAAAAAACTAATTTTCATGTCCTGCGACTTATAGGGTGAAGCGACATATTTATGGATTTTTTCCCCATATTTTTAGACAAATTTTTGGCTGAGATATGACCGTTTCCATTCATTTTGATGAAAAAAATGGAGCAGTACCACTTTCGGCCGCTAGGGTCCACTGACCGTTCCCAGCTCATGTGTCCGACGGTAGCCTCCTCTGCTCGGACTCACTCTGTCGCAGCACGGCCTCCTGCTCTCTGGAGCTCTGAACTACTGTTAGCTCAGTGTTTTACTGTTAGCAAAATAGTTCAAGAACAACTGGGCAGATTTTGATAACGCGAAAATTCGATATTTATAATTTATTTTCGCAGCGCGCGACCGTTTGGAAGACAGTCAAAGCGAAACAATTTAAATCCAGCTGATTTGAACATTACGTTAATTTTTAAAGGAAAAGTTCAGCTCAGAAACACTTTTGCTATAATGTCAACAAACATATATATTTTTACAAGGTGTATATCTTGTTAATGTTTAAAGAAATGAAGCGTATCCTCTCGCTGCGCGTGCACGCAAGCACCGAAGTAGTGAAACTATTTTTTTTTTAAATTCGGCTGATTTGACCGGTACGTGCATTTATTAAGGAAAAGTTCAGCTCAGACACATCTTTGCTATAATTCTCAGCAAAACAATTGTTTTTAAGTGTTAATCTTGTTAAAGTACTACCGTGCATGCTCCTGACGCGTAACATACGCGACACGTCAGCGGTGACGCATAGTAGACGCAACTTATAGGGCGATGTAACGTATTTATGGATTTTTCCACTTTATTCGACATAATTGGACTGATGCGACTTATAGGGCGGTGCGACTTATAGGCCGGAAAGTACGGTACATCAGTCGAGAATCCGCAGGGCCTTCTACGCCTTCAGAGAAGGCCGAAAAAATCAGCACATATGAAATGTTACGTTCAAATATATTTTTTAATATAATGCATGCATTTTGAACGGTTTGTTTTGCTCCTATTTTCTGTAAACTATTTTTCAGTTGAGCTAGAAACATTTTTAATTTGTTAAAATAAAAGTCTCCTTGTAGAAACATGTTTGATGGAGCTTTCTCATTGGTCAGGGCTTCACTGTCAGGAGAGAAGGCTCAGCCCACTCGGTCTCTCCAGGATGTTTGTTTAATAATCGACGGGAAAATTGACCAATCACAATGTTGTTGTAGAGTGGGCGGGACTAAAATTTGGCTCTGAGCCTTCGAGAAGGCCTTGCAGGCGTTTTTCTTCAGATCGTGCGAAGATTTATGTATTAAACCTGCAAATTCAAAAATCCACACTAAAATTATAGTTGCTCTAAAAAAAATGAGGGTTAAAATCTTATTTACGTTTAAGTTTCAACATGTTGGTTTCATAAAATTATTTGATTTGACAGAACAGTATACAGGTAGTCCTCGACTTACGACGGCCTCGAGTTACAACGTTTCGGGGTTACGACACGCATCTTAATAAAAAAATTAAAATAATAATTTTTGAAAATTTTTATTTTGAAAGCCGAGTTCAGAGTTCCTTCCGGTTTTGACGCCAGAAACAGCGGACAAACACAAAGACCCGCTCTGGACGGAGCTTCACAGCAGAACCAGTACAGTAGACTGAGATTAAACGCTCTGGACAGAGATTGACGGCGGTTTTACATCGTAAACAAATATTGGATGGACGGACGGACGGACAAAGGTAGGCCACCGTACAGCAAGCTACTGTAGTTAGTAGGCATGTAACGAGATCTCGTTGTACGAGATCTCACGATATTAAACTCCCGCGATATCTCTCGTTGAGAGGTAACGTTGTCTCGCGAGACGCTAATGCTAGCGCTAGCAGAGCCCCTAGCAAGTCAGCGTCACGGACAGCATGGCTTCGCCGGATGAAGTTGCTATAGAAGACGCCCCAACTACTGATGGAGGGTCCCGGTGCCGCAGACGCCTCTACATTGATGGAGGGTCCCGGCGCTGCCGACGCTGCCCCGGATGTAAAGACACACGCGTAAACACCGGTGTGACCGGTGTTGCCAGATAGAGTCCCACCCACCCAAAGCACTCTTTACCCGCAAAAGTCAGAAGGAAAATCGCGGTGAACCGCCCAATCTGGCAACACTGGTGAGTGACGGCTGCAGATTCGAGAGGGTACTTGGCAGATTCAGTGCTGATGCGGATATTTATGTTCAATTTTTGGAAAGTCCTGCGTGAATATCTATTTTTTTTAAACAAAGTTGAACGTTCTAAGGTCTAAGGAGATTCAATCAGTAAAATGAAGACATCAGTTGGGTTTGTAATACATGTTAAAACAGAATAAAAGCCTTTTTGCGGCATAAAACCGATCTTTGAAGTTTTCTTGAACTAATATTAAAATCTCGTCTCGTTCTCGCGAACTCTGTAATTTGTCTCGTCTCGTGAGTTTTGTGTATCGTTACACCCCTAGTAGTAACGCCAAAATTACACCACACGCGTTACGGCGCCGCCCCGCTCCGGTCCGACCTCCGCAGCAAATACGCACCCATTATAATCAATGACAGAATTTACACTGGCTCCGCACGGCGGCGGCGAGCTGCGGAGAGCGGACGGCAGTCCGTCAAAATTAGAAATTTTTCTATTTCTGCCGGACGCCGGAGCTGTGCGGAGGCACCAACAGGAAAAGGAACGAGCACAACTTCCGTATTTACAAAATAAAATCACCACGGGCGGACTTAATCCTAGCTCTATACGGATTTATTTGTACAAAAATGCTTTCAAACTATCATTTATGACTACGCCTACAAACGCAATACAAGAAATAAATAAATAAAGTATTTTATTCTGAAAATGTAATACCTCACTTCCTGTTGCTCAAACCATGTCCTGTCGCTCATTTACGAGAGAAGATCAAGGCAGCAGTCTCTACTGTTGTTCTCCTTCTTCCACCGAATGAATTGTTTTGTTCTGACTTACTTATTTATCACTTGATTTATCGCGCGATCTCGCAAATCCCGCGCATGCGTCTCGGAGCGGCGCATCCAGGCGGACCTGAGCGGAGCGGAGGAAGTGGAAATTGGAGTTTGAGACGCTCAGCTGCGACCTGCGGAGCGGAGCGCGTGTAGTGTAATTTTGGCATTAGCCAGCTAGCTCCCTTTATGTGAATGGAGCCTGCTAGGGAGGAGGGAGACGATTCAACTTGCTCCGTCGTCTTTAAAAACTGTGTTAGGATAGGCTAAGTGCTTGGTAACCGTACAGTACTGTACATGTTTTTTTTTTATTTTTAGTAAGTACGTATGTTCCGACTTATGTCGAAATTCGCTTTACGACGCTGCGTAGGAACGGAACTCCGTCGTAAGTCGAGGACTACCTGTATTCTGTGGGTTAGTGTTAAGTTTCAGTGTGAACTATTGAAATGACATGCTGTACTTAAGCCGCTGGGGCTGCTGGTTAATTTTGGGACATAAATACAAGCAGATGGATTTGTTCAGGTTGTGTTCAGATGGGTCGTCCCTCTCGGTTGTTCTGTTGGGTCGATGTTTATGTTCAATAGAAAAGACACGAGTCAGACTTAACGTATCAAAAGAGGGAACATACTTCCTGTTCGCTGAGTCGCTGGATTGAGAATTTAAAAGTAACGTGATGTAATAAGACCTCATCCTTCAACACGAAATGTACCTTGTATTAGATTGCTACATTATCGCATCTTAACTGAATACCCATCTCTTATAGTCACGGGTTACCACTGCACTACACATAACCTACCTTTAATACTTAATTAAATGTTGTGAATCGCACCTTGACCACACAATTTTTGTAGCCGTCAACAAGCTTCTGTCAGTACTCTGGATATTCGACCAACCTTCTTGGCAGTATTGGTAGAGCTCATTAAAATTTCATTTAAACAAGTACCTATTTTAAATTATTTAGCACCTGCTGTAACTGTGTGCAGCCCACAGCTGCAGGAGACACTTCCTCCTGTCATATCTCCGCTCTACAGCAGAGAAGTGGGCGTGGCCAAGAGCGCTGGCAGGTGGTAGAGTGCAACAGGAGGCAGAGAGCTGTGATCATGACATGCTGTGTTCTTTTAGAACGTTTAGAGTTTAGAAACATTTTTTAGAATATTGCAAGAATTTAG
>JBBPBX010007743.1:22519-32569 GCA_038048925.1 Garcialebias charrua | reverse complement strand
CAATAGGGGTACCATTCAAATATAAAATGGAAGGAAGAACTGCTGGGACTTACTTCCTGTTTGAAAACAACATCCCTTCGTTTTTGTCTACGTTTAGCACAAGTTTGAGACAGAACAAATCTGACTGGATGATGCCGATAGCGTATAGCAAAAGGTGGAAGGCTTTAGCAACTGTTTTAGCTAGACAATAAACAACTATGTCATCAGCATAGAAATGTAATCATTCATCAGGAATGTTCTGACTTACATTTTATACTTTGTATGTACATTGTGAAGAGGTTAGGTCTTAAGACTGAACCTTGTGGTACACCATTGTTAACAGTTAGATAACTGGAAGAAGTACCATTATGGTACCATAGGTGGAAGATTATTATTGTTTAATCTGATTGTTTGAAAAAAGGGGCAGATATAATAAGATTTATTCTTCTTTCTGCTACCTTTCATTTTTTTATATTTTGTACATTATCATTTATGGGATTGTCTTGTATTGTGTTTCTTTTGTAAAAAAATGAACAAATTTAATAAACATAAACATTATATTGGTTGGTCCAACCAGTTTCTGTTACTCATCTTTGTGTCAAAGTTCCAAACACAGCTTTCTTTGGTTGTACAGGGACTGGATACCCCCCTACAAAATCAAAGTGATATTGTCGTAAACCTTGACCATGATAACTGGACATTCAAACTCCTCTCAAAACCTCTGCAAACGTAAAGGTCTGAACGAAACCCTTTACTAACATAAATGACCAATGACAAATAGTTTAATACCAGTTCTAATTGCTTCTGGAGGCACTTGTATCAACATATGGTTTGGGGTAAATTGGAAATGCCATGGAACTAATGGCAAGCATATGGCGTTTTATTGGTCCCAAAAGCAAAACACCTGTCCTCACACAAAGAAATGTGTATCTATACTCATAAGCTAAAGAAAAAGAACCCATCCAACATGGTTTAATGTAAAGAAAACATCCGAGACCAGTCCTTCCTCTAAAATCTCTTAAAATCAGCCCTTTCATTAGATTGTTCTGCACTGTTGCTTTTATTGTGTCCACTTTCCAGTAATTTCCACAGTGAAAAGATAATAAAGCAAAGCAACCTGGTGATTATTCCGGCTGAAGCCCCTGCAGGGCGAATCAACAGTTAAATCAGTGGCTCTTGAAAAATCCGGTGAAAGGGACTTGTTTATGTGGTGCCGTCCTTCCTGCACCAAGCTGTTCATTAGAAAACGACTGAACACAAAAAGCATCAACCAATAAACACCAGAGACTAAAAAGGTTTGTGCTGTGTTGAATAGCAAGTACTTCGGGGTGAACTAAATGTTTGGCTGTCAGAGCTATTTCAGAATAGGATTTTATACACTGAAGTCCAACCACAATGTTTAAAAGGTAAGTCTACATTTGCAATTATAAGCACAAAATGTTCCACTCAGAATGATCTTTTATGTCCAACTTGTCCTTGTTTGCTTCAGTGCTTTTCATGAAGTCTTTTATATGAGTTTTAATAAAAGCTTATTTGTTGGCAACGATGGATGGATCCTTGAACAAAGCAAGAGAAGCAAGCAACGTGATTAAACCCTCTGCTCCTTCAAAACAACTTGATCTCTATTTGTGTTTCTCAGCCACCACGCGTTCTCTAAAGAACACATTGACATTAAAACCAGCGTTGTTATTTATATGGAGTTTTCAAATTTTGCATCCATTTTTAATGAAACTCTTTGTGGCTCTTAAACTGTTTCCATATTCAGCTGTGCTAAATGTCAGACTGTGTTGAAAACACTCGTCCTTTCCGGGGATGCTGGTTGGGTATCCTCGGGGTATCCTGAGAAGGGGAAGAAATGGTTTCCGTTACTCATAAATCCAAAGATTCTGAAGCGGCAAACGTTCACAGGAATGACACGGATAGATTCTGACTTATTACTAATATAGCTTGAGTTTGATTTCTCAGAGTACCGGTATTTGTTGTGACAATTCACGGATATAGCCAGTTCAACCATGGTGTTCACATTGCAAGGATAGGTGTTTTTGGATTGAATGGTCACAGTACTGATGTCAGGGTCTGGTTTATGTCTGATTATTGGTCTTTATATGCCAAGGTAGACAGAATGTCGCATAATACTGTCTTTGCTTGTCTGGATTATAACTTCTGATCTGCTCAAGATAATTTAACAAAATGTGATACACATTCATTCATTCATTCAACCTTTATTTACAAAGGTTAATCCCATTGAGCCCCGGGGACTCATTTACAAAAGAGAACTGATTATTCTGATATATATATGTGAATATTTCATCACCCTAGCTCTAAAATCAAGGTCACCAATCAAGATCAAAGGTTCTGCAAGGTTGTCCAAGCTGTTGCTATAGTTTGCTTTATAATACAGGTAGTCCCCGATTTACGAGCGAGATCCGTTACAACGAGGCGCTCGTAAACCGGAAATCTCGTAATTTGGAACGGCCGCCATTTCTCTCGTAAATCCGGAAATCCGCTCGTAAATTGGAACGGTTTTCGCTAGCGCGACTAAAAACACTCTATTTTCATCTAAAAACTACTTTTGAGTGCATAAAAATGATCGGAAACGTGTGTTTATATGCTTAACTAACTAACTGTAGTGAAAAAACACATGAAAACTCAGTATTTTTTTCGTTTTTTCCAAAAATTCGCAGCTCGTAAGTCTGGGACCTCGCAGATCAGAGCGCTCGTAAATCGGGGACTACCAGTTTGTTGACAGATGTATACTGTATTGTACCATATGAGGTAATTGGCATAACAGAAAAACAGTAAATGGAGCTACTGTAAAGCACTCTACCACAGGGCAAAACAATAAATACAGTATTTGTTCAGATACACACAGAAGCTTGAAGGCCTGCCTGAAAGTTGTCCTGTGATCTACCGCAATGGATGTACAGAAAGCCACAAGGTGTGCTTTTAAATTCAATTAAATTCAGTTGTATACATAATTTACACAATTAATTTGTCATACATTTTTACTTGCATGTCTTTTAGAAAGAAGGTTTGTAGGCAGGTAAAAATGTAGAACTGTCCCAAATGAAGCGTATCTAATTTTTGAAAATCCAGATTTCTAAGTTGAAAGTAAATTTACCTTTTTCCAAGTGAAACCAATACATACACTTTAACCTCATTTAATTTATAAAAGAAATAAAAAAAAACGACACATTGTACTTCTGCACTGCACTGCCTTGAGGGACTATGACAGCAAATGACTCCACGCTCAGTCGTTCACAAAGTCATAGTGAAGTTGTTGTGAATTAACCACTCCAGGAGCCTGCAGTTGGTCACTGGACCAAGACTGGACTCGGTCTGCCATGGAGGTCCAGTGTCCCCCTCTGTGGGGAACATTATCCAGTCCTATTGGCATTGATTGTCTTCCCTTTGTTGGGGCCGGTGTACGCTGGTCGGTGGAACGTGACTCCCCAGCCGCCCCTGAAATGACCCGACTGGAATTGGTACCAGCTGTTTCATCTTTCTCTGTCTGCTTCGTAGTATTACTTTTAATTTTAATGATTTTACACCAGCTCTGTTCTGAAAATAACAGAGGGAGCCAGAAATAGCTCTGGATGGGAATGGCCTTGTTTTCCCTTCAAAGCTTCACACTTGGCTGCACTCCATGTCTCCTTCCCAGTCAAATCCATTATGATCCCTGTTAAACACCCACTTCTCTTTGTGTTTGTTATTCTGTGTGGAGAAAAAAATGGGTGAATTTTTCTAGGGAATGTTAGATCCATTGATGAAACGCATTCACACAAACGTTCACAACTCTGCAAACACTTGTCAACCTAGTCCAGCACCAAACACCGGGAAGTTTCATATCTACCTTTGAACAAAATGTGTTATTTTCCTTCATTTAGTCCTGTGGTAATGGGCCCCGGCTGGGACGAGGCGATGGCAAATAAAGCCCAACGGCAATTTAAGATGTGCCGTGATGAATGGTGCAGTGATTAGCCAACATTAGCAGCATTAAAACTGAATAAAAATGCTGGGCGAGTGTGGTAACTGTCAGTGAATTAACCAGACACACTTTGACATCAGCGTGGTTTCTGTAGATCATGCTTGTTTGAACGAGCTGGTGGCATCTGCATTCTGCACCTGAATGAAGCCAGTATTTATCTGCTAGGACTATGACTCTGCTTGGGGCACAAGAGGTCTTGTGTGCAAATCCCGGACAAGCCCCCAATAACGTTACGACCTTGCTAAGCCGGGAACCGGAGAGGCAAAATTAAAACCAGGTGGAAAGAGGTTTTGAATCAAAGTAGTGAGTTATTAGGCTAGTGAAACAATATTAATGAAAAGAGAGTACTTTCAAAGTACCAATTACCAAAGATAGTTTACAACTAGAACTTCAAAGTATAGAAGGTTTTGATTCATAACATGGACACTACCACACCCAAAGGACTAAATCCAAGATAAAGTCATGACTGATGTGATTTTATTTCTTGATTTAGGAGACGTTGACCAATGATTTTTAAAGTCAAAGTCAACTTTATTGTCAGAACTGCAATATGTACAGGACATACACAGGATTGAAATTGCGTTTCTCTCAGTCCCTCGGTGCAACAGTAACCATTTAAACACTAAAACACTGAAACATTTAATAAACATAAGCATAAAATAGTAAAAGTGTAACACTGTCCTGAGTTTTTGCATAGTAGTATAAAAGTATGAAAATTTACACCAACACTAAAACATTAAACATTTAATGAACATAAGCATAAAATGAAATAATAAAATGGTAAATGGTAAATGGAGCTTATTTATATAGCGCCTTCCAGCCCCCTCTGAGGAGCCCCAAAGCGCTTTACAATACGAGCCATCTACCCATTCATACACACATTCATACACCGTTAGTGGTAGCCTGCCTTGTAGGGCGCTATCCAGACCTACCGGGAGCAACTCGGGGTTAAGTGTCTTGCCCAGGGACACAACGACACATGGTGGGCGGATGCGGGACTCGAACCTCCGACCTTCCGATTGGGGGTCGACTGCCATTACCACTGTGCCACGGCGCCCCTCAAAAGTGTAATACTGTCCTGAGTTTTTGCATAGTAGTATAAAAAGTATAAAAAGTATATCTATAAAATAAACTGAAGGTTCTGGCATTGACATTTGCAAAGAGTGGCACAGCAGCATATGAGTTAATGTACACAGTATATGTATGAGGTAGTTGATGTTGGTAACCTTCTGAACCTAAACCTAACCCGGGACCTCTTTCCTTAAACATAACCCTCTAACCTAAACCAAACAAAACCCTAAACCTAACCCACTGACCTCTAACTCTAAATAAAATAAAACCCTAAACCACTGACCTCTGACCTTAAACCTAACCATCTGACCTCTTACTCTAAATAAAATAAAACCCTAAACCACTGACCTCTGAGCTTAAGCCTAACTCTCTGACCATAAGCCTAACACTCTGACTTCTGACCCTAAACCAAACCCTCACCCTCTGACCCTAAACCTAATCCAGGATCCCTTTCCCTAAACCTAACCCTCTGACCTCTGTCCCTAAATCGTAGTCTCTGACCCTAAAGGACCCCTTTCCCTAAACCTAACCCTCTGACCCTACCAAGCCCTAAATCTAACCCACTGACCTCTGACCCTAATCCTAACCAAGGACCTCTTTCCCTAAACCAAACAAAATCCTAAACCTAACCCTCTGACCGTAAACCAAACCAAATCCTAAACCTAACCCTCTGACCTAGGACCCTAAGCCTAACTCTGACCTCTGACCCTAAGCCTAACTCTCTGACCATAAGCCTAACACTCTGACTTCTGACCCTAAACCAAACCAAACACTAAACCTAACCTTCTGACCTCTGATCCTAAACCAAACCTTAATCCTCTGACCCTAAACCTAATCCAGGATCCCTTTCCCTAAACCTAACCCTCTGACCTCTGTCCCTAAATCTTTGTCTCTGACCTTAAACCTAACCAAGGACCTCTTTCCCTAAACCAAACCAAATCCTAAACCTAACCCTCTGACCCTAAGCCTAACTCACTGACCTCTGACCCTAAACCTAACCCTGTGACTTCTGACCCTAAACCTAACCCTCTGACCTCTGAGCCTAAACCAAACCATATCCTAAACTAGCCCTCTGACCCTAAACCTAAAACCTAACCCTGTGACTTCTGACCCTAAACTTAACCCTCTGACCTCTGAGCCTAAACCAAACCATATCCTAAACTAGCCCTCTGACCCTAAACCTAAACCACAACCCCTTTTCCTAAACCTAAACATCTGACATCTGACCCTAAACCTAACTATCTGACCTTAAACAAACCAAACCCTAAACCTAACCTTCTGACCTCTGACCCTAAACCTATCCCAGGACCACTTTCCCTAAACCTAACCCCCTGACATCTAACCCTAAGCCAAACCCTAAACCTAACTCTCTGACCTCTAACTTTAAACCTAACCTTGTGACCTCTGACCCTAAACCAAACCCTAAACCAGGGGTCACCAACCTTTTTGAAACTGAGAGCTACTTCGTGGGTACGGAGTCATACAAAGGGCACCAGTTTGATAAACTCTTCGGAAATAACAAAGCGTAAATTGAAAAAAATGTATAATAAACCAACAGAGTAGGGAGTGAGAATGAGTTGAATAAACATATTTTTAAGAACATATTTTTAAGATGGACATTTTAAAATATATATAAATACAAAAGAAGAACAACTGAATAAAATGACATTTTTAATGCAGCTTAGTAGTGAGTTGTGCTATTTTTAGAACAGGTCCGGGGGCACCTCAAATGGTCCTTGGGGGCACTCGGGTGCCCGCGGGCACCACGTTGGTGACCCCTGCCCTAAACCTAACCATCTGACCTCTGACCCTAAACCAACCAAACTCAACCCTAAACCTAACCAGGACCTGTTTTTGTAAACCCAACCCTGTTCCTATCCTAACCCTAATTTTACTTCTGACCCTAATTTCAACTGCCAACTTTTTTCTTTCGGCTGCTCTCTTCTTCTGGGGTCGCCACAGTGAACTAACTCACATGAAGACTTTGCTAATATATTACGCCGGATGTCCTTCCTGGTGTAACCACAGATCACCAAGCTACCACAGCCCTCTGTGTGGAGAAGAGAGCTGCCATCTAGAATGCCTGGGGGAACAGATGATGGAGGTTAAGGGCCTTGCTCAAGGGCCCAGAGTGGGGCAAATGAGGGCGGAGGCAGGTGTGGGTGCTTCACCTTTCCCAATCACATTTTAATGTTGTCGGTACCAGGAGTTGAACAAGCGATCTTTTCACGACAGGTTCACCTTCTCGAACCTCTGCGCCCCAAGTTCAGCTGCCAACACTGACCATAAAACCCCTGACCCGTCCTTTGACATTGGATTCAGACCCTGACATGAACCCTGGGCCCATATCCTTACGTACATAACACTCTCCCTCCTCTAAGCACTCGGTAGAGTGAGGTCTTGACTAGAGGGTCTGGGTGGGGTGGTGGGAATCGTGCAGGTGGAGCCGGTGCAGTGATGGACTGTGTACACGAACTTTGTCGATTCTAACAAATGCAATACCAAAATTGTCAAACGACTGAGTTAAATGGTATTTTAAGTCTCTAAATAAAGTACACAAACTTGATTAACAACTAAAGGGTAAAAAGTAACTCAATCCGAGAAGCCACAAACCCACCTTACCTTACCTCCCTCTACCAACTGAGCCACCGTGGCGCCGGGTAAAGTTTCGTTTGTATTCTTTTATGCTGTGTAAAGGCGGACATATGGTTTAGTGTCTGCTCATGTACCTTCATTTGTTCGGGCCATGACTTTTGATCAGCTCAGAATATTTTATTGAAATTTGATACACATATGCATCATCATCAAATCAAGGTAAAATGTTATACAAAGTCTTTGCCTGTCCATTGCTATACAGGTATTCCCCGACTTATGAACGAGTTCCGTTCCTGCGGCCGTTCGTAACACGAAAATCGCCGTAAGTCGGAAGTACACCCGAGCCGCCACTTATACACGTACATGTACGGTACAAAACAGTTACCAAGTTACCAAGCACTTTGCCTATCCTAACACAGTACCCTACATAATTATCCAAAAACACATACAGTACTGTACATTTGGAGACAAAATAAAAAATAATACATTAATTTCTTACTTTGAGCTGGTCAAGCCTGTCCCCGTCTTTTTGCATGTTAGCTCTTGCAAGTCCGAGCTCCGCAACTTCGTGCTGCTTCACGTGGTCCAAACTGTTTACAGGAAGGACTGTTAGCATGTTAACTCCATACATTTGGAGCCAGAAAAAGAGTTAATAACTTACTGAAAGCCATTTCTCCACGGCGTCCATCCAAATCAAGCTGCGCCACGTTAGCATGTTAGCCCCGCCATTAGCTGCGCCCATTAGCATTAGCCCCTCCAAGGCTGCCGCAGCTGTTTGTCTGCGTTTTAGAATGTTCGCTCGGTGTCAGTCAAAGATCTGAGCTGCCAGGCGGACATCGAGGCGAGCTCCCGGCCGCCGCTGGCCTCTCCACCGCTCGTCGGCTCCGTGTCCCCGGTGGGGCGTTAGCATCCACCTATCCATCCTACAGCAAGGCTTGTTAGAATGTTAGCTTGTTGCTACTCCGGTCCGGCTCGCTGTCCGCTGCTTCACGCGGTCAACAGCGTCGTTTTACTTTGTCCATCCGTTCCTCCGCAAAACCGCAGTTCAGCTCCAGATCATGTACCGAGGCTCGAGCGCAGGAACCTCTGATCGGACACGGTCCGTCCGAAGCTGGCTGTCGAAGCCGGAGCTAACTGGCTAAGGCTAAACTGGTGGGCACTGCCAAAAACTGACTGCCGAAAACTGTCGGAAACTGCTGGAAACTGCATAAATCGGCTTAAAAATAATAATAAAAATAATAATACTTATAATACTTTATTTATAAAGCTATTTAAAACAACCACAGCTGCAACAAAGTGCTGTACACATGGAATCGAGAACATTTAAACAAACAATTTAAAAAAAAAATTATTTCATATTTTTATTAATATGATGCGTTCGTAAAGTCGGATTGCCGTAAGTCGAGGCCTACCGGTAGTTTGTTGTATTCCGGGCATATAATGTGGTTTCAACAGTACTTATTATTATTATTATTTTTTTTTTTTTTACACAACATATCTCAATGGTGGAGGGATGATGTTTTTGCACTTGTTCATTTGTACCTTTAGCTGAATATCTTGTGAACCAGTGTACAGCCTTTATTATTATTAAATGCACCTTTTGCAATCAACCCAATTCAAAACGGTCTTTACAGGCAAATAACCTGAGCGAACACGATTTAACAATTATTTTTGATTTCTAATTTGCATCTTTATTACATAAATTGTATGAAATGGATACATTTTCAAACCCAAGTTCTGCATTTTTCTCGGCGAGTAATAAAACGTGTCGGCTATTCTTTGACGTGCGTCTCAGTTTACGTCCTAATCTTAGCTCGGAGCCCAAGTGACGGGAAACTAGATGAAATTGTGGCGTCGTTTAGCCTAAATGAGCTTATCTGTAACACCTGCACCACACCTGCTGGTCCTGATCCCAACATGGAAGCTCCTTCTCACATGACCGAAGTGTCAGAGCAGTCGATTTCATCTGAAGGCCTGCTCGTGTCACTGTTGGGTCACAGCTCAGCCTTTTATCACATTTACTGGCAACAAAAGCATCTTGAGTTTCTCTGCAGAGACGCTGGCAGTCGCTCCACTTTGAATCGGTCTATCTTTATCCGGAGCACTTCACCAGCAACTTTGAAGTTCAATGCTGTGAAACTGTGCAGGGACCTACGGCAACACTTGTTGGTGTCCATTAAATGTCCAACTGAACATAAACACACGCAAACTACATAAAGTTTAGCTACTAACGTATAAAAGAAATAGCAATGGTTAAATGTAGGGTACAGTTTTCTAATCACAAGGTCAGTACAGTATTTTGCACGCCAGCTATGAATCTCTATCTCTCTATCTCTCTCTCTCTCTATCTCTCTCTCTCTATCTCTCTCTCTTCTATCTATCTCTATCTCTCTTCTATCATAGATATACAGTGTGTA
>JBBPBX010007743.1:0-12694 GCA_038048925.1 Garcialebias charrua | reverse complement strand
CAAGGCCTGTCCCGTCTGCTTGGGGATGCTGCACGCAAACATGGCGCTGGACGCACCCGAGTCTTGCCCATTTTGCAGCCAGATGCTGGAGGCGGTGAGGAGGCACCGGGCGGACTTTGTCGCCAAGGCTATGGGGGCTGCTGCGGCGCCAGCAGACCCAGACACTACTGAGCCTCTGACTCCCATGCCGGAGCTCGAGAGCATGGCTTTGGACGACAGCACCCGAGTCGAATGGGGTGACAACCCAGACGTGCTGCCCCCCATGGTGGACATAACAGTCGAATTTGACACTCGAGGCATGATGAACGAGGACGAGATCTCGATTTCAGCCTCAAGTGAATTTTCTGCGGACGACGCCGACGTCGGATACGGGGAACAGGGAGAAGACCTCTCCCGCACCCCGGTACCTGTGCTCCCGGAGACTGACTTTTCCATCCCTGCTCTGTTCGACTTGTGTCACAGAGCAGCGGACGCGCTGCAGATCCCATGGCCGGAGCCTCCGCCTCGTCAACAGTCACGAGGTTGGCAGGAAATTATTTTTACTCAAAGCAGCAGGCCGCCACGAGGCAAAGGATGCCCGTCTTTCCGGACTTCCTCGCAGAGCTGACTCGCACCTGGTCTCAGCCCAGAGCCCCCATGCTACTGCCGCTCTCGCAGTTTCTCGACGTGGACGGGATGGATGAAGTGGGAATAGCCAACGTGCCTCAAATCGAGGACATGCTGGCGTCTCATCTGGCTCCCAAGTCATCTGGGACAAAACCAACTCTCCCCAGCAAGGCCTGTCGAGCCTGGGTTGCTCTGCTCGAGAAATTCTACAGGGCTCAGGGTCTCGTGGCGCGCTATGAACGCGTCCGCAATGATGCAAGCTTACCTGGATGAAAAACTACAGGAGCTCCAGGTAACGACAGACAAGCAAGCTGCCGCGGAGCTGCTGGATGAAGCCCGCAGGGCAACAGACTTTGTGCTCCGCATGATGGGGACAGCAGCTGTTGCGCAAGGCAGAGGAATGGCTGAGGTGGTCATCGCAATACGCCATCTGTGGATGACCTTAACTGACCTCCCGGAGGGACAGAAAGTTCCTTTTCTCCACCATTCAATAGAACCGACGGGACTTTTTGGGAAAGCGCTGGATCGAATTCAGACCAGGCTGGACCAGAGGCGCAAACAGGCTGAAGCTCTCCGAGTGGGCATCCCCAGGAGAACCTTCGCCCCCCCAAGGAGTCAGCTGGGAGCAGAGCACCGCAGCCTCGACACCATTCAGCCACACGTGCCCCACCGCAAAAGCGGCCGGCGTACGAGGTCGAGCACCGGCAGAGACCACCTCGGACCGAACACGCCTGGAGTAAGAACAGATTTGTTCCCCGCCAGGCGGACCGGTACAGAACCTCCTCGGCAAATCGGGACACCAAACAGAAGCGTGCCTGATGAACCAGGACCGCTTCCTAACTTTACACGATCACCCGCCCACGTGGTACGGGAAATTATCTTTTCACATCCAGACTTTGTTTGTAGCACGGTACAAAAAGCTGGTGACTTTGTTTTAGACACAAATCATGTTCTTTCTGCTGTGAGTGACATAAAGTCAAATATGTTGTTACACATAAGCACGAATAAAGCTAAAAAAACAGCCCCTCTCTGTTTTCTTGACAAAAACAAAACAAAAAAACAAACACAATAACATCAGCAGAACGGGTCCCTCTGTCCTGCCAGCCGACATAAAGGGAGGAGGCCATCTCCCCCCCCTCCCTCACGGCTCATGGGGTGTTAGCCTAATCAATGAACCCCAGCAGGTTGCCTCGGTTCTATCTGCAACAGACAGGCCCAGAGGCGCCTGCAAGCAGGCCCGACACTCCTCAAAGAGACAGGTGAGGGAGGTCACGTGCTCCGGCCCCTGCTCCGTTGTAAACCACGGGGCGGACAATACACAAACCAAACAAACCTGTGACACGTCCGCGCTCCAGGGGTGCGCGCCGACAGAATCTGACGACCCACCTTCCTGGCCACCTATTCAACGGTTCCCAGTAGGGGACGGGGAGACCAAGGCAGAAGCCTGCAGGCTAACACCAGCTTCACACGTTCACAAAGGCAGTTGTGATAAAACTGTAGTGTGTGTTATCAAGCCTGGGCTGAATCAGACTTCTCTTTATTTTAATCGAAGAGGACTGAGCTCTCTGTCACCAACCAATATAAAATCTGCTTAGCACAAAGGACCATCTCCACATTCTCATGCTGAAGCTGCCCCCTTATCCGTGGTGGACGACACGCAATGCTCAAGCAGTGATCTTGCAACACGTGACCACGCTCAATGTGCTGACTCAGTTCTGCTCTTAAACAACGTATCCCCACTGGCACAGCTGGGCACCGCTAATTAAAAAATTAGTTCCACAATTTCTAAAACGCTTATTAATTTTTTTAGGTCCACAATTTCAAAAGCACAAATGTCTTATGAAAATTAGGGGAAGCTAATCCAATCCGCTATTTATATATTTTCTATATTATATATATATATATATATATTTTATATATAGCCGGCAGCGTTATCAATATTTGCACTACACTGCCAAATGTAACAAAAATGATCCTAAAAGGATGAAATTACAAAAATCAAAGGATTTATTTAATACTTTACGTACATATATTCTATTCGGCCACGAAATTAACAAAAAATAGAATGATCTTTTAATCCCTAAAACCACGTTTAAATCTCAAATACACGGGTGTGTCGCCACGGCATTTATACATGAAAGTAACCCAAATACATAAAACTAACGACTCGCCGTCGAATGGTCGACACAAAACGCACAATAAAATCCTCCGGCCACGTTAATTTGGCTTGAAACAGCTGGGTTTTCTAAGGATTTCCATTAGTAACCCACAACCAACCGGCAGACACAGTTAGCGTCTATAGGTACTCAACAGATTTAATGAAAAGTAATTAAAATACATGACAATAACGACTCACCGTCGCGTGGTGTACACAGAACACAAAATAGAATCCTCCGGCCACGTTAATTTGGCTTGAAACAGCTGGGTTTTCTAAGGATTTCCATTAGTAACCCACAACCAACCGGCAGACACAGTTAGCGTCTATAGGTACTCAACAGATTTAATGAAAAGTAATAAAAATACATGAAAATAACGACTCACCGTCGCGTGGTGTACACAGAACACAAAATAGAATCCTCCGGCCGCGTTAATTTGGCTTGAAACAGCTGGGTTTTCTAAGGATTTGTCCAAGTACCCAGCACAAACAGCTAGCCACGGAATTAGCCCCTGAGTTCACCTCTAACCCGGAAGCTGTCGAGATGGAATAGTCCATTTTTAGTAGGGGGATAATGAAATCAACCGTTTTTTAAATTGCTTATTTAATGATTGTTTTCATCGTAACTATAATTATTTTTATGTTAAATGTAGATTAACAAGCAGGATCAATGTTAGGAATTAGGTGACTGGCCGGGGCGCGGCGGGGCCGGGGCCTCATGCTGATGGGATCCCCAGGCATTTACCTACATGGTAGATCCCCCCCTCTGCTCCCTCCCCCCTCCAACCCTCCCTCCCCCCTCCAACCCTTCCTCCTCTCTGCTGTTTACGGTGGGGAAAAAGGTAAAACAAGCAGCATTATGAGCTTGTAAATAAGTTTATTGGTTTTTACTGATAGATAATTAGTTATTAGCGGTACTGCATTTTAAATAAAAATAGCAGAAATCCGCTTATGAATTATAAAAGTTAGTCAATTCACAAAAACGCTGACAAAAAGTTTAGGTCCACTGTAAGCGGAATAGCGCTTTAGCGCTCCCTAGCGTTCATTCGCCCACCTTTGCCCACTGGGTGAAACACAGCCCACCGGTGGTTTGTCAGGCTCCAGGACCCTTTCAAGGCCGGAGACCAGTAAATCAGGCCCAACCAGGAAACAGGCTGGGGCCAGGAGATCTGCTCGTTTACAAAACTTGCAACCCCTCCGATCCATGACCCCTAACAAAAAGAGGAAAAACAGACATTCTGTCCCGCTTTTGTCTAATAATGACAACAGATTGCCTCTGCCCCCAGACACTCTTGATCAGAGCAGTAGGGCGGTACATCTGCAGGAAGGTCCTCTCCCTAACGTGGTTGACCTTCGAGGGACCACAGGAATTAGGGCCCTTGAGGGAGAGCCGGTTCTACCACCTGCTCCTCTACAGGGACCCTCCACATCACCAGAAGGGACAGTCTTGCCACTTAGGTTGAGAGCTGTGGCAAATTTCAGTTTGGTGGCAGAAAAGGACAAGCTGGTGGCCTCAGGCCTGCCAGAGAATGTGGTAAATACCATTCAAAATGCACGAGCTGGGTCAACTCAGTCTCTTTAGTCCAGAAATGGCGTATTTTTGAAGCCTGGTGCACAGAAAGAAATATTATTTCTTATTCATGTGACCTGGCTCAGCTCCTCACCTTTCTTTAGGACTTGCTGGAGAAAGGTCGTTCTTTTTCAACAATTAAAGTGTTCCTATCAGCAATTTCGGCCTGTCACGAAGGCTGGGGGAGCAGGACGCGCATCCGCTCATAATAAGATTTATGAAGGGCGTGCTAAGAAAGAGAGCCCCCAGCAGGATCTTGACCCCTGGATGGGATCTTAGTCTGGTCTTGGGGGCTCTCTGTGATCCCCCATTCGAACCACTGAGCGACATTAAGATAGATTTATTATCTTATAAGACCGCTCTTCTCCTGGCTCTTTGCTCGGCGAAACGTGTGGGTGACCTCCATGCCTTGTCCGTACACCCAATGTGTTCCAGGTTCGCCCCAGATGGGTCAAAGGTCACCCTAATGGTGTAGTCACACCGAACAGTTTTTCAACCTCCAAAAAGCTCCTCACGCACGCAAGTGGATGCACTTGTGAATGCAGCGTGTTCAGAGCTGAACGCCAGAACGCGAAACAGCTGCTGGGTGTGTGGGAGGAGCTTACCGGTATACAGAGTCCTGCGCACTCCGCCAGGCAAGGAGCTTTTTATTTCCGTCTCTGTGGAGCAGACTTGACTGGTCGTGAAGGACTTGTCGCGAACACACAGCTACAATGAGTTTCTCTTCCATAGTACACGACCTCGCGGGTCTTTTCTGTGTCCCACAAACAATACGTCACATAGTGCGCGCGCACCCTCGTTTCCGCGTCACATAGGGACTCTCCCCCTGACCCCCTCTCTTCTCCCCCGACTCTCCCTGATTGGTTGACACACCAACCAATCAGGTAGAGTTGAGCGGCGTTTGAAAGTTTGAACCGCGAAATCTTCAGCATGTTGAATGCGCGGTTTGGAGGCTGAAGCCGGTTCACGTGCACGGAAAAACGCTTCCCAGCACGCTCAACACGCACGCGACTTGACGCCAGACGCCAAGACGTGGCTGGAAGAGCGTCCCCCATTGACTTTACATGTAAACTGGACGCTCCTGCTGCTGAAACGCTGTTCGGTGTAACTACACCATTAGGCCTAATCCCACATATATCCCCAAGGTCTTGACTCTAAACCACAGAAGTCTGGACTTTGATCTCGCTTCTTTTCCACCTGCTCCTGCCCTCACTCATGAACAGGAAAAGCTGAAGGCTCTCTGCCCCGTGAGTATTTTAAGCACTTACATGCAGAGAGCAACCGAATGGAGAAGAACAAATCAACTGTTTGTGTGCTTTGCAGCACCTGCTACCAGAAAGGCCCTATCAAAGCAGCGCCTCTCACACTGGGTGACTGAGGCCATAAAAAGGGCGTACAGTAGCAAAGGTCAACAGGTGCCTTCTGGAGTGCGCGCTCACTCTACTCGGGGCTTGGCCACCTCGTGGTCACTGTTCAAGGGTGTACCAGTTGCAGACATTTGTGCTGCTGCGAACTGGAGCTCATTAAACACTTTTGCAAAGCATTACAGTTTGGATGTTACTGCTTGTGATGTCACTCAGGCTGTCCTTTCTAACACACAGTAGAAAGCATCCTTGAGATGCCTGCTGAATAGAGGCAGACGTTCACACTAGCATGCATTTTACTGAGCATTTCAAGGGTGTGAATGAATTACGTTCCCATAGCATATGTTGCACCGAGAGACATGACTTAAAGGGAACTGAAAGTTATGCACCATAACTCATGTTCCCTGAAGGAAGGGAACGAGGTGCAACATACTTGGCCCTTTTCAATGCTGAAAGCTCGGTGAAGTGCATCTTGGAGATTGATGAATGGGCGTCAGCGGCTTAAGTACCCAGAGGGCGGGGCCTCTGGCGCGACGCTGACGCCCCTGCCGTAAAGGCGTGAATGTATTCCTTCAGGTAATCGCGCGGGGGCGCAATTCCCATAGCATATGTTGCACCTCGCTCCCTTCCTTCAGGGAACATGAGTTATGGTGCATAACTTTCAGTTTTATCCCTACTGGATGCAGTCAGTCAGAAACCAAAATATTCTGCTATTTTATGTCCTCTCACGCCTTAAAAGTTCTGTAATTAATTCACCCTGGCAGTTTATGGTGGCATTTAACTTTGAATGTTTTATTTATGCAGCTCCACATCAGTTCCCTGACTTTGAAACACTATTTTTTGGATACAATCAATGTGCGTGCTCGTGCTGGATACGTTGGATGAAACATCATCTGTGGGTTTATTTGTCAGCACTTAACGTCATCTGAAGACTTTGCTCTGCAGTTCTGGCAGTTTCTTTTCATTGTTTGCATTCATGACTTCATCTATTCCTTTTAACAGAAAAGTTTAAATAAAATAAATGAGCATTTACTAAACGAACAGGTTTGTTATAAATAATAAGCAACCACAAGCAATTAAATCGATAAATAATACTAAGATATCCGCTCATTCTCAATCAGTTCACCTGGACAGTTTCTTTTTAGTAGAAACGTTTCACCCTCACTCCAGAGGGCTTCGTCAGTCAGAGTAGTCCAAAGCAAACTGAAGCTACCCCACCAAGTAAACAACTTAAGTGGACCAACCAGTTTGCTGTAGCCAAGATGGTTTCTGGGGGCTTGTCCCTCGTCGACTCCTCCCAGGCAGGCAGACAATACTAAGATACTAATACAGTACTAAGATTAATACTAAGATTAATACTAAGATATCATGACTTACTGAGCACAAATGTCTTTGCTGTAATGATGGATGTTAATGTCATGTTTGTATAAGTATGTCCTTTATGTCAATGCCTGCTGACAATGTTGCAAACTAATTTCCCTACGGGGACAAATAAATCTATCTATCATCTATCTATCTATCTATCTATCTATCTATCTATCTATCTATCTATCTATCTATCTATCTATCTATCTATCTATCTATCTATCTATCTATCTATCTATCTATCTATCTATCTATCTATCTATCTATCTATCTATCTATCTATCTATCTATCTATCTATCTATCTATCTATCTATCTATCTATCTATCTATCTATCTATCTATCTATCTATCTATCTATCTATCTATCTATCTATCTATCTATCTATCTGTGGCATTACTCATGCCATGAGAGCATGAATAAATTAACAACAACGCCACCCTGGGAATTTCACCCAGAGAATAATACCTTATTGCTTTTAAGGCCACGCAGGTTCGCTTTGCACTGATTAAAACATCCGGGACAACTGTTCAAAATAACAATGATAATTTATTTACAGTTACCTTAAAACATCTTAAAACATTCTTTATTTATTTACATCATGTTCAACATTCTTTTTGTAATTATTTCATTCATTTTATCCCAACTAAATAACAGACCCTTTAAACCCCAAGACACTAAATTACTCCAATAAATACATACAGGTTACTTCAATAAATACAGCTTTGCACAACTATACAGTTCACCCTTCACTGGTTCTGGCACTCTCGACATGCCGTAGAAAAGGCAAGTGGCCGCACTGACGTCACACTCTACGTGCCACTGCAAGGGGAACACAGCTGACGACACCACAGTCCATGTTCATAAAGCAGCAGTCTCCGGAAACAGAGCAGCAGTAGTCCCGATGTGGGGAGACC
Source organism: Garcialebias charrua (assembly GCA_038048925.1). Classification (NCBI taxonomy): domain Eukaryota; kingdom Metazoa; phylum Chordata; class Actinopteri; order Cyprinodontiformes; family Rivulidae; genus Garcialebias; species Garcialebias charrua. The sequence goes on along the minus strand of JBBPBX010007743.1, from coordinate 4,718 downwards.
TAAAGAAAGTTAATTAATAACTACTCTCCATATAGCTGCCACAAAATAAAGCTTACAATGACAATTGTTTCCTTACCTGCTGGTCCTCACAACCATATACACACACACACGTACACACACATCCTCGTAGCCGGAGGGAGGGAAGAAGCCCAGCACCGCAGCGCTCTACCTATAATCACACAGACTTATCATTTCTGACCCAAAATCAGCTATAGTACAACGAGAGAAAGAACACCTACCGTGCAGCAGTCAAACAGCCCGTACCACACTCAATGACTGGTTGCCTTTACGGCCAAAACCCGTGGGACACCATGACGGTCAGAACCCACGGCACCAGCCACACGGCGAAGTGTGAAGACGACCCTGTCTGCCCGCATGCAGAGCAGCTGCTCTTATACCACGCCCACTCTAACAACCAGACATTCGCACCTGGAACCCATCAGCCTGATCAGGCATCATTCTCTACTGCTACATTCTACCCCCACCTTTTGTATCGGCGACCCGACGATAATCCATTAAAACTGATCCCATCAGCTCCTAAGACCAGAGGTAAAATCTCAAAAACCCCTGAAGGGAAACCAACACGTGGCAGCCACCATTTCATGACTCCACAAACCTTAATTATTACCAAGACCAAGCATCCACAGGTCCAACCAAAGCGGTAGCACCTTAGTGCTCCTCAAAACACGTGGCAGCCATCATGTCATGACTCCACAAAATTAAGTTATTACCGGAAGCTATCCAACACTTCCACAACTGGTCTTTAACAGTCCCAGTCGAACACGTGGCAGCCATCATTTCATGACTCCACAAACTTCAATATTACCAGGACCAAGCATCCACAGGTCCAACCAAAGCGGTAGCACCTCAGTGCCCCTCAGAACACGTGGCAGCCATCATCTCATGACTACACAAACCTCAATATTACCGGAAGCTATCCAACACTTCCACCAACTGGTCTTTAACAGTCCCAGTCGAACACGTGGCAGCCATCATGTCATGACTCCACAAATTTAAGAAGCTATCCTAAAATCCGGACATTATAAGAGGGAGCTCCTGAAGACTCTCTCCCCCCCAAGTGACCAATCCAAAGAAATGCTTGGGCAGCCACCTCACATGCTCTCATCCACCACTTCATTCAACCTTATACCCATCCTACCCCTAAAGATGGACACTTCCTATCTCTAGGCACAAAATCAATCTCGCTGCTTCAGGGAGACTGGACATAGGAGGGCATAAGGCAATACTGAAGAAGTAGACTGTTGCATCTAAGCTGGCCTGCCCTGGTCATAACTGTTCATGGTCAACTCTTTTAAGTTCCTGAATTTCTGCCATAACGACCAGTTTCATCCACCCACCACTTTAAAGATTTGCTGAAACCACCACTGCTCTGCTTCCGGACCGGCCAATCTGCACACAAAACACAAAAAACATAATCCAAAGAAAAAAACAAAACACACAAAACACCAATACTATAAATCTCAAACAACTACTGGTCCCGGATGTTCATAAAAAGCAAATGCAAACACCCTACCAACAACGCCAAAATGTGGCATTACTCATGCCCTGAGAGCATGAATAAATTAAGTTTAACAACGCCACCCTGGGAATTTCACCTAGAGAGTACCTTATTACTTCAAGGCCACGCAGGTTCGCTTTGCACTGATTAAAACATCCGGGACAACTGTTCAAAAATAACAATGATAATTTATTTACAGTTACCTTAAAACATTCTTAATTTACATTATGTTCAACATTCTTTTTTTTAATTATTTCATTCATTTTATCCCAACTAAACAGACCCAAAAACCCTTTAAACGACACTAAATTACTTCAATAAATACATACAGGTTACTTCAATAAATACAGCTTTGCACAACTATACAGTTCACCCTTCACTGGTTCTGGCACTCTCGACATGCCGTAGAAGGGCAAGTGGCCGCACTGACGTCACACTCTACGTGCCACTGCAAGGGGAACACAGCTGACGACACCACAGTCCATGTTCATAAAGCAGCAGTTTCCGGAAACAGAGCAGCAGTAGTCCCGATGTGGGGAGACCTAAAGAAAGTTAATTAATAACTACTCTCCATATAGCTGCCACAAAATAAAGCTTACAATGACAATTGTTTCCTTACCTGCTGGTCCTCACAACCATATACACACACACACGTACACACACATCCTCGTAGCCGGAGGGAGGGAAGAAGCCCAGCACCGCAGCGCTCTACCTATAATCACACAGACTTATCATTTCTGACCCACAATCAGCTATAGTACAACGAGAGAAAGAACACCTACCGTGCAGCAGTCAAACAGCCCGTACCACACTCAATGACTGGTTGCCTTTACGGCCAAAACCCGTGGGACACCATGACGGTCAGAACCCACGGCACCAGCCACACGGCGAAGTGTGAAGACGACCCTGTCTGCCCGCATGCAGAGCAGCTGCTCTTATACCACGCCCACTCTAACAGCCAAACATTCACACCTGGAACCCATCAGCCTAATCAGGCATCTTTCTCTACTGCTACATTCTACCTCCACCTTTTGTATCGGCGACCCGACGATAATCCATTAAAACTGATCCCATCAGCTCCTAAGACCAGAGCTAAAATCTCAAAAAACCCTGAAGGGAAACCAACGCGTGGCAGCCACCATTTCATGACTCCACAAACCTTAATTATTACCAGGACCAAGCATCCATAGGTCCAACCGAAGCGGTAGCACCTTAGTGCTCCTCAAAACACGTGGCAGCCATCATGTCATGACTCCACAAAAGTTATTACCGGAAGCTATCCAACACTTCCACAACTGGTCTTTAACAGTCCCAGTCGAACACGTGGCAGCCATCATTTCATGACTCCACAAACTTCTCAATATTACCAGGACCAAGCATCCACAGGTCCAACCAAAGCGGTAGCACCTCAGTGCCCCTCAGAACACGTGGCAGCCATCATCTCATGACTACACAAACCTCAATATTACCGGAAGCTATCCAACACTTCCACCAACTGGTCTTTAACAGTCCCAGTCGAACACGTGGCAGCCATCATGTCATGACTCCACAAATTTAAGAAGCTATCACAAATTTAAGAAGCTATCCCAAAATCCGGACATTATAAGAGGGAGCTCCTGAAGACTCTCTCCCCCCCAAGTGACCAATCCAAAGAAATGCTTGGGCAGCCACCTCACATGCTCTCATCCACCACTTCATTCAACCTTATACCCATCCTACCCCTAAAGATGGACACTTCCTATCTCTAGGCACAAAATCAATCTCGCTGCTTCAGGGAGACTGGACATAGGAGGGCATAAGGCAATACTGAAGAAGTAGACCGTTGCATCTAAGCCGGCCTGCCCCAGTCTTAACTGTTCATGGTCAACTCTTTTAAGTTCCTGAATTTCTGCCATAACGACCAGTTTCATCCACCCACCACTTTAAAGATTTGCTGAAACCACCACTGCTCTGCTTCCGGACCGGCCAATCTGCACACAAAACACAAAAAACATAATCCAAAGAAAAAAACAAAACACACAAAACACCAATACTATGAATCTCAAACAACTACTGGTCCCGGATGTTCATAAAAAGCAAATGCAAACACCCTACCAACAACGCCAAAATGTGGCATTACTCATGCCCTGAGAGCATGAATAAATTAAGTTTAACAACGCCACCCTGGGAATTTCACCTAGAGAGTACCTTATTACTTCAAGGCCACGCAGGTTCGCTTTGCACTGATTAAAACATCCGGGACAACTGTTCAAAAATAACAATGATAATTTATTTACAGTTACCTTAAAACATTCTTAATTTACATTATGTTCAACATTCTTTTTTTTAATTATTTCATTCATTTTATCCCAACTAAACAGACCCAAAAACCCTTTAAACGACACTAAATTACTTCAATAAATACATACAGGTTACTTCAATAAATACAGCTTTGCACAACTATACAGTTCACCCTTCACTGGTTCTGGCACTCTCGACATGCCGTAGAAAGGGCAAGTGGCCGCACTGACGTCACACTCTACGTGCCACTGCAAGGGGAACACAGCTGACGACACCACAGTCCATGTTCATAAAGCAGCAGTCTCCGGAAACAGAGCAGCAGTAGTCCCGATGTGGGGAGACCTAAAGAAAGTTAATTAATAACTACTCTCCATATAGCTGCCACAAAATAAAGCTTACAATGACAATTGTTTCCTTACCTGCTGGTCCTCACAACCATATACACACACACACGTACACACACATCCTCGTAGCCGGAGGGAGGGAAGAAGCCCAGCACCGCAGCGCTCTACCTATAATCACACAGACTTATCATTTCTGACCCACAATCAGCTATAGTACAACGAGAGAAAGAACACCTACCGTGCAGCAGTCAAACAGCCCGTACCACACTCAATGACTGGTTGCCTTTACGGCCAAAACCCGTGGGACACCATGACGGTCAGAACCCACGGCACCAGCCACACGGCGAAGTGTGAAGACGACCCTGTCTGCCCGCATGCAGAGCAGCTGCTCTTATACCACGCCCACTCTAACAGCCAAACATTCACACCTGGAACCCATCAGCCTAATCAGGCATCTTTCTCTACTGCTACATTCTACCTCCACCTTTTGTATCGGCGACCCGACGATAATCCATTAAAACTGATCCCATCAGCTCCTAAGACCAGAGCTAAAATCTCAAAAAACCCTGAAGGGA
>JBBPBX010007742.1:49976-64377 GCA_038048925.1 Garcialebias charrua | reverse complement strand
TGCTCAGACCAGCTCGTCTCAGCCGTCTGAGGAAGTAGAGTCTCTGATGACCTTTCTTGATCAGGCTGGTGGTGTTGTTGCTCCAGCTGAGGTTATCATTCATGTGTACACCCAAGTATTTGTAGCTGGAGACCACTTCCACTGCAGACCCACCTATTTTCAGTGGGGCATGGGTGTGTTTGTTCCTTCTGAAGTCCACAATCATCTCCTTTGTCTTCTTCACATTCATGTGAAGATTGTTCTCTTTGCACCAGCTCTCCAGGTGTTCCACCTCCTGTCTGTAGCTGGACTCATCATTGTTTGTGATGCATCCCACCACCGCTGTATCATCTGCAAACTTAACAATATGACAGCCTGGAAGTGTGGCTGTACAATCATATGTGAGCAGAGTGAACAGAAGGGGGCTCAGCACACATCCCTGAGGAGAGCCAGTGCTGAGGGTTATGGTGGAGGAGGAGAAGTTGTGGATCTTCACGGACTGTGGTCTGTCTGTTAAGAAGTCTAGTACCCAGTTACAAATAGAGGGGCTTAGTCCAAGTGTGGATAGTTTGTTTATCAGAGTTTGGGGGATCATGGTGTTGAAGGCAGATGTGACTAGTTGTTACTAGTTGTTCCACAAATCAGAACCAAACGTGCAGATGAAGCTCATTTCAGTTTTTCTGCCCCTAATCAGGTCTGAGGAGCTCTGTCCTGATCTGACCACAATTAAATAAAAATAAACATGTATTTATTTACTTTTGCTTTTAACCTATTAACTTTTAAACAGTAAAGCAATGCTTTCAGCAATTGTCTTTTAAATTAATAGATCTATTGTAAGGGCAGCATGGTGGTGCAACTGGTAGAGCTGCTGCCTCCATCCATCCTATTTTACCTGCTTCTTTCTGTTCGGGTCGCTGGGATCACTGGTGTCTATATCCACCAGTCACTGTGGGAGGGGTGGGGGACACCCTGGACAGGTCTCCAGTCCATCACAGGGACACCTAGAGACAAACGAGACAAATATCCATTCACTCTCTCACCTAGAGACAATTTAGAGTTACCAATCAGTCTAACATGCATGTTTTTGGTCTGTGGGAGGAAACTGGAGTAGCTGGACAAACCCACGCAGCATGGAGAGAACATGCAAACTCCACCCAGACAGACCACCGGCCGGGATTCGTTCCGGCGACCTTCTCCCTGAGAGGTGGCAGATCACCATGCCACCTCACTAAAATTGAAATAATAAAATGTTTATTTAAACCATTGCTGATAACCTTTGTTCACCGACTCCGTCCGCATTGATGATTTATTGATACACTGTAAAAAAAATCCGTAAAAAAACAGGTAAATGTACTGTGGAAGTGTGAAGGAATTTTCCGTTATCATTTTTTACAGGGGTTTCTCCATTTTTTTTTTCGCGCAAAGCACCCTGGGAACAAGAACCTTTGAGAAGAAGCGCGAAAGAGGACTCCATTTACCTGGCACCCTAGATTAACAGAAATTTATGTAAATTATACATTAAAAAAACTGTTAAATTACGGGAAAAATCCGTTTTAGGGTTTACGGAAATATCTGTAAAAAAACGGAGAATGTACTGGCAGAAAATTACCAGGACATTTTCCGTTTTTTGTACGGATTTTTTTTTTTACTGTGTAGTTTATCTGACCAGACACATTTTTAATTTGGATTTTGCCACCTTAGATAAGCCTACAGTAAATCATCAAAATTGTTGTTCAATTCTTAAACTTTTGTGCTCTCACTGAAAGCTGAGACACTACTTCTCCACTACAGTGCATACAGAAATAAAAGATCACTGGTAAATTACCTGTCTAACAAGATGATCCTGTCTAACAAGGCTGAATAAATGATGGAGTTCAAGATAACTTTAGCATAACATGACTGTCCAGTAAAATTATCTATATTCATCTGCACTCATTACCTGTAAGAGAATGAGAAGCTATGAGGTAAAAAGACAGACATCATGAGATATAAACAAAAACAAAAACGTACTGAATCCAGATGCTTTCTGTAACCATAGCAACAAGAAAGCAATATACAGTACTGTTTTGCTTTGGTCAGGTCTTTTTCTGGACTGTGAGTCAAATACTCCCACACAACAAAAGATCTGATGTTTTCTACTCATTTTTTTTTTTCCTTTTTCATTTGTACACGCAAGCGTTTGTCCATGTTTTATTTGGATTCTTGAAAAATAAAATGGCCAGACCAAAATATAAAACGGATCAGTTAAATATGATAGAAGCTAAGAAGACAGAGCTTGAGAGATGCTAGAGCAGTAAAACAATGAAAACGATGAGATGAAACAAAAGACACTTATGTTCTTCTGAGCCGGTGTAAAGCGTTCTGAGTGACTGAAAAGGAAAGAACCAGGAGGAGTGGGATGAGACATATGAGGAAGATGGAGGAGAAGACAAGGGGATGGTTTATAATCCATCTTCTGGTACCTGACATCAAATCAATACTCAGTGAACCAGAGCAAAACACCCTCATCTCTCTGAATTTTCTTCTTTTTCCACCTAGATCCATCCCCCCCCCCACCCCCATCAAAATCTTTCCTTATTGGTCTTCTCAATCCTCATTCTCTTTGACCTTCTTTAAATTGTTTCTTGTCATTAACAAGATGCTATTTCTCATCCTACATGGATGTTTGAAGATTGTTATTAATGGTAGGATTTAAGCTGACGCTCTTGTTGTGCCAGCTTTTACAAGTCAGTTTGTCTTTGGCAAAATTTGAGATTTTGTCGACACTAAGTATTTTCAAACAGCAAGTAAAATGACCATACTGTAGTTAGTGTGTATTCCTACTATTTTATTCTTTATGTGTGAGACTGTTGCCTCTAACAAGTTCCTTTCCTCTGTTCAGTGCTAGATTTTATTCACACATTCATTAATTTTCACAACAGCTTTACTGTTCATGGTTGGAGGGGAGCTGGAGCCTTTCCAAGCTGCAGCAGCACAATTGGCACTTTGGACAAGATGCCAAATAAGACAACCAGTACAGCAGGCTTAAACTCTCATGTATAGCCATTTATGAATCACCAATTACCCTTAAACAATTCACACATTTGAACGGTGAAAGGAAATTAGAGTTCCAGTGCCGCTGGAGAAACATTCAAACTCCACATGAAAGAGTCTGTGCGGCTGAGATAAGAACCAGAGTTTCTTGTAGTAAGTTGACAGTACTAAGCACCAAAAAATAAATCAAAATTTCTTGTGGTTTGCTCATTGCTGGGAACACTTTTACTAATGCAGATTCACTGGTGAAAGAAACAGGTAACAATGGTCGAGCCATAAGCCTTCAACATGAAAATGCTTTGTCTTTGAGAAACACCTGTGTGTAAGTGTTTCGAGCTGGAGGCTGTTTACTTCAGAGGGGAGTCGTAACATCTGAGAGATCCCAAAGCTCTTCTGAGAGCTGATGGTTCACACAAAGTTCTTTGTGAGACAAGGTAGTTCGTCTTGCTCCTTTTGGATGTGCTTGTCGGATGTCCATCTTCGTTTATTCCTGAGCAAATAAACATGTTTGCTCAGTTACGAGTTTTGTTACAAGCAAAGTAGAAGTTTTACGTAACTACCAAAGATGATGCGTTGTTTTTCTCACTGCAAGACTCACGTTTTTGGCTCAAAGTGTAAGCCGGCATAAGGCTGCCGATCGCCCGCACACCTTCTCCTCAGCTGTTGTCCTCACCGATCCCTGAAGCAGTCACAGTGACTTTCAGCTACCTTGGGCAGTTCCTGGCTAGTCCTCTCTTGGTGTATGATCCACCAACAGAACCCCGGAAAGATGAGTGAACCCAGCCCTCAAACTGACCCAGTAAGGAGCAGAAACCTGCTGACATGAATGCAACTTTGGGTCTGGCTATGCTAGTTTTAGCTGATGCAATTTGATAAATCACCATTACATGATCTGATCACATTAAATAACTTCTCTCAACCAAAATTCAAAGCAAACTATTTATCAAATAGTTAAACTTTGACTAAATTGGTGTGCACCTATAAAAGCCTACCGTAAATACTTACTGCTCAAATAATCGTTTGTGCCTTATAGAAAAGAGAATTTATTACATTCATCCATCCATTTATTTGTTATCTTTAACCACTTCTTCCTTTTTCAGTCACGGGGGTCACTGTTGTCCAGCCATCACTGTGTGAAAGGTATGGCACACCCTAGACAGGTCTCCAGTCCATCACAGGGACACATTGAGATAAACAACCATTCACTCTTTCACTCACACCTAGGGAATAGAAGTTTTTGGTCTGCGGGAGGAAACAGGAGTACCCAGAGAAAACCCACGCATGCACAGAGAGAACATGCAAACTACACCCAGAAAGGTCCCCGGACAGGGATTTGAACCAAGGACCTGCTCGCTGAGAAGCAGCAGCTCTACCAGTTGCGCCACCGTGCTGCCCGAGAATTGATTTCTTGATTGATTACTTGTTGTTTAGATTGCTTATTATTGTTTAAATAATTATGCTGGTGAAGATTCTCAGTCGTCCAGGACATAAAATCAAAAAAGGCGTTCAATACAGGATCAAAAATACACAAAGAAGGTATACCTCTCAGACCAAAAGGAAACAAATAAAGTCCAGTTGATCCTGTATTGAACGCCTTTTTTGATTTTAAATAATTACATTGCTACTTTTCAAAGTTATTCCATAAATTATTACTCGTCATCATTTATGTTGTTTGATTTTGTTCATTGTTGTTGATGATTCTTAGTTTGATTAATTATTTTTTTGTAATACAACTTCAAAAAGACATTTGTTCTCCTTTGGATGAATATGCATCTGTTATGTTATAGAATTCCCTACAATTAACAAACTCTACTTTAATGACTGAGTTCTGATTATTAGAGAGTGAATATATTAATTAAGTTGTTGGTGGTCAATAACTGACCAACTGGTGCCCTGCTTCAACGAGTGCAAAATAAATAAAGGCGTGTAGTGAAATGAAAAGTGTCACCCTTCTTTCTCCATCACTTCATATAGGCTACACCATATTGTAACACACATCTTCTTCGTCTTCTTCTTCTTTCGGCTTTTCCCTATTCAGGAGTCTCCACAGCGAGTCATCATCTTCCACCTCACTCTGTCCTCTGCATACTCTGTCCTCACTCCATCTACCTCCATGTTATCTCTTACTACATTCATATATTTTCTCTGTGGCCGTCCTCTTTGTTGTTTTCCTGGCAGCTGCATTTCTAACATCATTTTACCAGTATACCCACTCTCCTCTTCTGGACATGTCTGAACCATCTCAGTCTGGCCTCTCTAACTTCATCTCCCAGTTGTTCAAACTATGCTGTACCTCTGATGGGCTCATTCCTAATCTTATCCATCCTTGTCACGCATAAGGAGAACGTCAACATCTTCATTTCTGCTACTTCCAGTTCTCTCTCCTGTCTTTTTGTCCATGTCTCTGTCTCCAGACCATACAACATAGCTGGCCTCACCACTGTCTTGTAAGATTTTCCTTTGACCTTTGCTGACACCTTTTGTCGCAAATCACTCCTGAAACTTTTCTCCATCCACTCCATCCTGCCTGGACTCTCTTCTTCACCCCAAGTACTTGAAGTCCTGCACCTTTGTGGCCTCGGCTCCTTGCAGCCTCACTGTTCCACCAGCCTCCCTCTCATTCACACACACACACCTCTCCAGGTTATCTTCCACCTGTTCCCTGTTCTCACCACAGATCACAATGTCATCTGTAAACATCACAGTCCACAGGGATTCCTGCCTGACCTCATCTGTTAGTCGGTCCTTCACCAGAGCAAACAAGAAGGGGCTCAGAACCGATCCCTGAAGGAATTCCACCTCCACTTTGATGCTATCTGTCACTCCTACAGCACATCTCACCACTGTCTTGCTGTCCTCGTTCATGTCCTGCTGTCCTCATATATGTCCTGTATCAGTCTAACATACTTCTCTGCCACTCCAGATTGCCTCATACAATACCATGCCTCCTTCTTCCGCACCATGTCATATGCTTTTTCTAAATCCATAAAGACACAATTGAGTTCTTTCTGACCCTCTCTGTAGCCTACTTCTCCATCAGCATTCTCAAAGCAAAGATGTCATCTGTTGTGCTCTTTTGTGGCATGAAATCATACTGCTGCTCACAAATAGTCACCTCTCATCTAAGTCTTGCTTCCACAACTCTCTCCCAGATCTTCATTGTGTGACTCATCAACTTAATTCCTCTTTAGTTGCTACAACTCTGTACATTACCCATGTTCTTAAAAATGGCCACCAGCACACTTCTTCTCCATTCCTCAGGCCTTTTCTTCTTAAATTTGCCATTGAATATTTGAGTCAAAAACCTCACTTCCATCTTTCCAAGATATTTCCAAAACTCCATGGGTATGTCATCAGGCCCTATACTATGTTTTGAATGATGTGGCCCCAATTAAAACCAGGTGTTGAAAGCCAAGATCTGACCTGTGGATGAGTGACCATACACGTACCATTAGACAGGAATGCAGGAGAAATGAACGCAAATGGAGAAAGGACAAACTCCAAGTCTCCTTTAGTATGCTGAGAGAAAGTTGGCATCGCTATCAACGAGCTATGAAAACAGCCAGAGCAAAATATTTCTCTGACATTATCGTTGCTAACTCTCACAATCACTGTGTTCTTTATAATACAATCAACACTGTCCTCAATTCACACAAACCGGTCCCTCTTGAAGCATCCAGAGAACTTTGTGATAAGTTTCTTTTTTTTTTTGGACAAGGATACGAACACTAGGGCTTGCATATCTTTTCTTTCCCATGACCCTGTCATCCCAGTCCCCTGTCCTGCGTTTTTTGATAATTCAGAGTCTATTTCTCTCTCCTATGTAGAGAAACTGGTCACCAGTATGAAACCATCGGGTCCCCCCCTTGATGGTGTTCCTCCTTGTTTTCTTAAGGAGGTACAGTATTTTCTACTGTTGGCTCCTTTGTCCTAAATATCATCAATAGCAGCTTGATGTTTAGTGTGGTACCATGCAATTTTAAACATGCTGTGGTGCAGCCATTGTTGAAAAAACCTGGCCTTGATCCAACCTCTTTGGCACATTTTAGGCCAATCTCAAAGTTACCTTTTATATCCAAAATTTTGGAAAAAGTTGTTTACACCCAGCTGAAGGCCTTTTTGGATGAACTTAAAATTTTTGAGGTCTTCCAGTCTGGTTTTAAAACCTACCACAGCACTAAATCTGCTCTTTTAAAGACCGTGTAAAGTAAAATTAAATGTGTGTTTTGAGTTTGTCACACGGCATAAATATGTGTTATTAATCACCCATATAAATCTGACTGATTAAAAACATTGTTTACCTTATAAAATTAAGTCTCAAAAATAATGAAAAAACATAATTGTGCCCTGGTCTGAAACGCTGGGGGCGTGTCAGCGCGTGGGCGTGGTTTCAGCGCAGTACTGCGCCGTGTCCTGCACCCTGAAGATGTTCGCGAAGGCTGGCAGCCTAATTGGAGTTCTCCAGCCCTACTCATTTGAACCTCCAGAGCCAGACTCAGACTCTGAGTCAGACAGTGACCACTGTGACGGTCGGCATCGTTCTTCACAGCCTGAGCTGTGTGTGGAGAGGCAGACAGGTGCAGCAGAGATCCAGTAAACCTGCTCTGTTTTTATCTGAGTTCTGGCTGTAACAGCAGCTCCTTTTTCCAAGAGTTACGCTGTTTTTAGTGCACAAACAACTCTGGTTTTGTTTTTAAAGTTGAGGACACAACTATAATTCATAACTCCGCTGTTATGTGTTTAATAATAAGCGCTATTTTAGAAGATGAGCGGACTCGCTGCACCCGGTCCGACCCGGTCACATCGCATGCGGGGTCTGTGTTGGTGATTAAAATATAGAGTAATCACGTTGATAACTAAGTATGCAATGGACCTGTCACATTTTCTTAGCAAAAAAGGAGCTATAGCTATTGCTATCTGATGCTATCTGCGATTCGCGAGTGAACGGCTCCACCGAGGCAAGAACTAATTTATACGGCTGGAGCTGCAGGGGGTGGGGCTAGACCGCGTGACGAAACGCGGTCACATTTAAAACACGCCTAAAAAATCCTGAAACAGAAATATCGTTATACACAGTTTGATCTATAACTCCAAAATTAATTGAGCTACAATTTTGAGACTTTTTACTCATTTACAACATTACAATTATGACATTTATAATGTTTATTGAAGAAAATATTGAAATTCACTTTACACGGTCTTTAAGGGTTTTTAATTACATGTTTTTAGCATTGGATTCTGGAAACTGTGTTTTACTTGTGCTTTTAGATTTAACAGCTGCTTTTGACACAGTCGACCATGGCATTCTCATCTCCAGATTGGAGCAGTGGGTGGGCATCACTGGCTCAGCTCTGCAGTGGTTATAACTTTCCAGTAGAAGTTTCAGTGTGATGAGGGATAATTTTACTTCTGCTGCCCTCCCCTGGGGCATACCACAGGACTACATCCTTGGTCCTCTCCTCTTTTCACTTTTTCTTCTTCCACTCGGTTCTATTTTCAGAAAGCATGGTGTGCAATTTCATTTATACAGTATGCGGATGACTGTCAAGTCTACTTCCCTTTAGAACATAATGGCTCCACTCAGTCTCTCCTGGACCGTCTTGATGACATTACAGGGTGGATGGCACTTCATTTCCTTCATTTTTCAGAACCACCTGGGACTCAATTTTATTATACACTTTAGACATTCACTCATAAACATCATCATAAAATTCACATATAGGAATTGGGGTGAGCACTATGGTTATGGGTGGCGGGATGACATCACTCTCGCCCCCCGTGCCTATGCTCACTCACAATTATGCATTTAGACAATAAGGGCCTGGGTTAGAGTTGGAGTGGAGGGGAAACTGGCATAATGCCAGCCTTTGCTCCTTCTCTTCCCTTTTTAAATGCACTTTACAACAACACACACCAACAGCACATTTGGGGACGGGGGTGTGTATGTCGGGGTCTAGATTTGTTAATTTCAATTTTATTTATTTATGTATTTATTTATATATATATATATATATATATATATATATATATATATATATATATATATATATATATATATATATATATATATATATATATATANATTCGGGTTACGACGGTGCGTAGGAACGTATCTCTGTTGTAAGTCGAGGACTACCTGTATTCCTTAAGCTGTGTACAGTATGGCTCTCCTCAAGGATGTGTGTTGAGCGCTCTCCTGTTTACTCTGCTCGTATGATTGTGAAGCTACCCATCCAGGCTGTCATATTGTAAAGTTTGCCGATGATACAGCGGTGGTGGGATGCATCACAAACTATGATGAGTCCAGCTACAGGCAGGAGGTGGTACACCTGGAGATCTGGTGCAAAGAAAATAACCTTCACATCTATGTGAAGAAGACAAAGGAGGTGTTTGTGGACTTCAGAAGGAACAAACACACCTACACCCACCTGATCATAGAAGGATCTGCAGTGGAAGTGGTCTGCAGCTACAAAAACTTGGGTGTACACATGAACAATAACCTCAGCTGGGACAACACCACCACCTTCATGATCAAGAAAGCTCATCAGATACTCTACTTCCTCAGGCGGCTGAGATGAGGGAAGCTCAGTCCTCACCTCCTTCTACAGGTGTGCAGTGGAGAGCATCCTGTGCTCCAGCATCAACATGTGGCGTGGAGGCTGCACAGCTGCAGAAAGAAAAGCTCTACAAAGAGTGGCGAAGGCTGCACAGAAGTCTGTTGGAGTCAGCCTCCCCACCATCACAGACATCTACACCTCCAGATGCAGGAAGAGAGCCACCTGCATCATGAAGGACCCCACTCACCCAGCACACACACTTTTTGCCCCACTCCCCTCAGGAAGGAGGTTGAGGAGCATTAAGTGTAGAACCACTAGACTGAGGAACAGCTTCTACCCTGAGGCTGTTAGACTCATGAATATCTAACCAGAATAATCACTGTGAAAAATCACATCATGTTGCTGCTGATCTGTTTCATGTTGCTGCTGATCTGTTTCATGTTGCTGCTGATCTGTTTCATGTTGCTGCTGATCTGTTTCATGTTGCTGCTGATCTGTTTCATGTTGCTGTGTTCATTCGTGCTCACCTGCTCACACAGACTCATGTTCGTGCTGCTGTTCGACATATTGTTTTTATGCTATTAGTGCTTAGTGTATTTTTAGTTGATGTTTTTCTTAGTTCATATCTTAGATGTTATTACTGTTTTTCTTTTACATTTTATTGTTGGATGTAACTGGGACCCTGTGTACATAAGCTCATTCCACCACATGTGGTGCGAATGACATTAAAGAATCTCTGACTCTGACTCTGAATGCAAGTACTTTGATAGCAAAGTTTGTCTTTCACAAAAGACTGTCGTTGAAGAAAAATAAGAATCTCTTCAGAGGAGAATATATGCCTTTTTCTTCACATGCATGTTCTCTACATTACCTGTTGGGATACTGTGATGCAGTGCAGTCATTGACCCCGTACAGGTCTTTATAAATCATTAAAGTACAACCAGATGTTCACTGTCACTGTCTGCCATGAACTGAGGACCACCAATTTGGTTATCTGGGGATGTTTAATGTCAAATTTATTCTATAATCAAATGCAAATGACCAAGTGGGTCAATCTGCTGTGTACAAGCGTCTGCTCTGCAATCCATCAGAGCATATGCTTCCAGAATTATATTAAATTTGTAGAAAGAACAAAAAGGAAGACAAATGGCATGTGTTTCTATATGAGTATAAGGGCTTGACGGAGTAGAGTCGAGCTTCCTATTTAATTTCAGAAGGCAGCATTTGTACCGTCAAATTTAATTATTGACTAACACTGGCTTAGCTTGACCAAAGTCTTTTTTTCTATTGTGGAAATGTGTATGTTTTGTCTCATCTAAAAATTAGCTCCTGCATCTCGCCACTTGCAGCCTATAGATTACTGCTGTAATGGACTGATAAGAATTGATTATGAAACCCTATAGGAAGACATCGTTCCAATTTTAGTGGCCACACCTTTGGAAAACCCAATTAGTTCAAACACACAAGAGACACCCCACAAAGCTTCTAAGCCAACGAAAGATAATAAGTTAATAATTAGAAGCTTGGAAATTGTATGTAAGTGGTCAGATCTCGTTTCCATCCCATCAGCTGAACAGAAATCAATCACATTTCTCTGTGGGGAGACGCTGGGACACAATCTGCTTTTACAGGCTTCCAATCCTTGCAAAGATTTTAGGTTTACAGAGGATACATTCTCCCTCAATAATTAGATCACGTTAACTACCGGTACAAGAAAATTTCGGCCCATCTATAATGTCTGTGGGTTGTTTGAAAAACTACAGTATGCTGTTTTTTTTTTTTTTGTTAAATGCTATAAATAGCATTAAACTTTTAAACGTTAAAATTAAAGTGTCTATGTGTGAAGTGGAACAGTTTTAGTTTATTGCCAAGAATACAGGTTGTGAAATAATTCAAAACATTTTTTCATTTTCAACAATTTGCACATTTTGTTACTGCTTAAACTGTTGTTTTATTTTAAAGACTGTGTATAAATAAACTGCAAAAAGAAGAAAGAAAAAATATTTTAGTTTTGTATGAACAGACACAATGAGGGTACAATATTGAGCAGTGAGAAAACAGCTTATGCCTTGTTTTAAACTTGCACCAACATTTTGCTCAAACTATTTCATAGCTTTAATATTTAAGCAGCATTATGACATTTTGTTTAAGAATCCATGTGGGATAATGAGGTAAAGGAGCACACACAGTATATTTATTTTTTTAAAAATTGTTGGAACGGCTGAATGTGGTGGGATGGAAGAGAGGAGGAAAAGTGGGGGATGGAGTCAGATAAATGCAAGCTAGCACTTCTGCTAGACTAAAGAAGAGATGAGTTCAATGACAGGACAGGTCCAAGGGTCAGTGTGACAATATAACCACAACCCCCCGCCTGATGCCTTCGAAATACTGAGGAGGGGGCTGTCTCGAGGGAGAAAGGCTGGACGGTGAAAGACTTTATGTATGCATCAGCTGAGATAACTGTTAACAGGCAAGAGTGCTGAAATTATTAATGGACTTTTTAACATTCTTCTTTCACAGGAAGCGTCAAAATATATAAAAAAACACAAATATATATTTTTTCATGATAATGATTTAATTTGTGTTCTCGCTTATGCTGAAATAAATTAACTCAGCCAGAGGAAACTGTTGAGATTTTTCATTCTTTGACAGCCTTTGACTTAATTTATCAAAAGAGGTTTAATATATTCCACTAAGTGTTGGTGTGTGTTTAGTTGGTTCAGAAGCACTGAGATCAAATGTTTGCCAATTTTTTTTCAAAAGTCTAAAATGTCCTTTTATTGACACTGAACTGTGAACTGAACAATGAAAAACTAACTGGTTGGTCAACAGAATAGTAGTCTTTACTTGTTTTGTTTTAATAAAATGGAATGAAAGCCATTATTAAGATCCAGAGTTTTTTGTGTTTACAGTAAGTTTACTTTTCTTCTCAGAAACAGCAATACTGTATTTTAAGGATATCCACTAATAATATGTGTCTTAAAAATCCAAACAACAACAACAATCCTCACATTTTTTTTATGCACCGGACGAAACATCTCAGAAAAGAAAAAAAAAAGAAGAAAAAAAACAGAAGAAAAAAAGAAAAAGAAACCGTCCAGATAACCTGATTGAACATTGTTGGATTACTACCTGGATTGTTGAGCATGGACTTTGGTGGTAAAGCTATTAAGGTTACTTGCACTCCCTGTTCCGTCCCAGTCCAGAAAAACGTTCATCTCAAAAACTACAAACATTTACTATTTAAATCCCTCAGCGACTGGGGACATTCATGTACAGCTTGTTGCCTTTAAATGTGATTGTGCTCTAAAATTGCATATAACTAAGCCAAAATATTTGCTTTACATGTGTTGCCTTGCTTGCTGTATTTTCGGAGCCGAAGTCTGTGCACCAGTGGTACGATATTAAACACCCTGCCAGCCTTCTAGCAAGCTGTCACATTGTCAGTCGCCCTTTAACATGACATGTTTTAAAACCTCAAATGACAATACTAATCATACTGAAAGAAATGCACATTTGGGCATACAGTAGCAAAGTAGCATTATATATTAATTAAACAAAAGTCCCATTTGCGTATATGGTGGGATGGCACTTAAAAACTAGGGGTTCATATGTCTATGTGGCTTTAACTTCTAGGTTCCAGTCCTGTCTCGTCTTTATGTGTATTGATGGTCTCTAGAAGTTTAGACAGGATAAGTTATAATGTGCTGCATTTTGTGTGATTTTTGTTTTATCAGGTCAATACAGATTTTAAAGTTGCATTTAAATGTTGGTATATCATTTGCAGATCACATAAAAGGTTAAAAGATGTTAGAAACACTCTTAAGAAATGCTGACAGGTCATTCGCCTAAAGTGTTATTGGTTATATGTATGCATCATGTAGCTGTCAGGACTGACAATTGTCTTTTCATTCCCTTCGGTCACAGATCTGTAGCTCACGTTTCATCTGGCTATGAGCCACGGAAAGCACATCTATGAGTGAACACACACAGATCTGCACCCAGGCACGCCTCGTGCCTCCATTTTGTGAATAATGCATGAATTGCGTGCTTGTCTTTGCTTCTGACAGATGCTCTTCTCTGTCACTCATCCAGCTCACCCCGCCCCCATCATTCACTCCCCTCCAACGCAGTTACACACATCCTGTCTGAAGGTTACACAAGGGCATATGGTGGGAATAATACGGTGGTTTCTCCAGGAAAAAAAAAAGATGCACAATTCACTTTAAACATTGTCACGGCTGCTCTGCAGGACAGTGACTCTTACGGAAGTGTCATTCTTCTGCTAAAGGTCAGAGGAAAAGCTTTATTAATGAGGTATTGTTCTCATACAGCCAGAAAATGAGATAGGAAGATCCAATCGTATTTCTAACAAGGCTTTATTTTTCAGTTCTGAAACAATAGCAGCCTTTAAACTCTGAAAATCAAGATGAGAGGCTTTTGGAAATAAGAACTTTGTTGGCGGCGGGCGCACAGCCTTGTAATTTCCCCTCCTGGCTCACAGAGGCTGTCCCTATCACCACCATTGATCTGTGCGTCTGGAGGATCTTTCTCACGCCGTCTCGAGTCTGTCTGGGGAAGAGAAACCAAAGGATGAAAAGACGGAGAGGGGGGGGCGATGGAAAATGAGGAGAAGATGGGTAGAAACAGCATGAAAGAGAAGATAAAAGGGGCTGGTGCAAGTGAACATAAACACCAGATGTGAAGAGAAGTGATGGTGCAAAAACAGTTCAAGCGAAGGAGCTGATAAGTAATTTTAACTCCAGTGTGGCGATTAATGGCGTACCCAGAGTATAAGGACTAAAGTGAATAGATTTCAGTTACACAGTTAA
>JBBPBX010007742.1:8015-49917 GCA_038048925.1 Garcialebias charrua | reverse complement strand
CTGGAACCCTGGGGAGCAAGAAGGGTTAATACAGGTAACTTGAAAAATGGTATATTGCTTGTATTTCTTACAGGAGGATTTGTGGTTTGATGAGGAAGCAGGTGATCCATTAGTTCCAGTGAGCAGAAGGAATACATTGGAGGAGGGTTCCAGGTTGAGGTACGCAAGTACGAGGAGGCGGGGAGGAAGGAGGAGGAAGGCGAGGAGACAGCTGGAGAAGTTCCAAGGGAGCTTGGGGTCATGGAAATCTAGGAAACAGGTAGGCAGCAGAAGCAATGTTAAAGTCAAAGTCAAGTTTATTGTCAAAACTGCAATATGTACAGGACATACACAGGATTGAAATTGCATTTCTCTCTGTCCCTCAGTGCAACAGTAACCATCTAAACACTAAAACACTAAAACATTTAATAAACATAAGCATAAAATGAAATAATAAAAGTGTAATACTGTCCTGAGTTTTTGCATAGTAGTTTTTGCATAGTAGTAGTATGAAAGTATGAAAAGTTACACCAACACTAAAACACTAAACATTTAATAAACATAAGCATAAAATGAAATAACAAAAGTGTAATACTGTCCTGAGTTTTTTGCATAGTAGTATAAAAGTGTAAAAAGTATATCTATAAAATAAAATGAAAGTTCTGGCATTGACATTTGTAATAGAGTGACAAAGCAGCATATGAAGTTTATGTACACAGTATATGTATGAGGTAGTTGATATTGGTATAGAGGTAAAGTGGCATATGCAATAAGGCTAGTAAAAATATATATATATATATATATATATATATATATATATATATATATATATATATATATATATATATATATATATATATATATATATATATATATATATATATATATATATATATATATATATATATAAGCCAGCCACTAGGGAGCACAAGCCAGTGTATCTCTTGTGCCGGTCCCAAGCCCGGGTAAATGGTGAGGGTTGTGTCAGGAATGGCATCCGACGTAAAACACTTGCCAAAACCATAATGCGAGTTCATCAAAGTGAAACCATACCGGATCGGTCGAGGCCCGGGTTAACAACGTCCGCCACCGGTGCTGTTGACAAACAGGGTGCCGGCGGAAATTGTACTACTGTTAGTCGAAGACGCCGAGGAGGAAAACGTGTCAGGAGACAGAGGGAGAGGAGGAAAGTGAAGAATGTAGGACTGAGGGTTGCAACTCTAAATGTGGGGACAATGACAGGCAAAGGTAGAGAGCTGGCTGACATGATGCAGAGAAGAAAGGTAGATGTTTTATGTGTCCAAGAGACCAAGTGGAAGGGCAGCAAGGCTCGCAGTATTGGAGCAGGGTTTAAACTGTTTTACCATGGTGTGGATAGAAAGAGAAATGGAGTAGGGGTGGTCCTGAAGGAGGAGTTGGCAAAGAATGTAGTAGAGGTGAAGAGAGTGTCAGATAGGGTGATGTGTCTAAAGGTAGAAGTAGAAGGTCTGATGCTAAACATAGTAAGTGGTTATGCTCCACAGGTTGGATGTGATGAGGAGGAGAAAGATAAATTTTGGAAAGATTTGGATGAAGTGATAGAGAGTATTCCCAGGGAGGAAAGAGTGGTGATTGGAGCAGACCTGAATGGACATGTTGGTGAAGGAAACAGAGGGGATGAGGAAGTGATGGGTAGGTTTGGTGTCAAGAAAAGAAACCAGGAAGGACAGACGGTGGTGGATTTTGCTTCCATGCGTCGCGACGCATGGAAGAATGTTTTGTAAAACCACAAGACACAATAACTGTTGTTCTATTATGATTTGCTCCTCTAATAAAGACAACAGTTCAGCACGCAAGCGGAAAGCCATTTTTTGTTGTTGTGTGATTTCAAACAGTTCTTCTTCTACGGTAATTTCTTCTTTTACACCCTTTCTTGCAACATATGTACAGGTTTTAGAGGGTACTGCCACCTGCTGGTCCGTAAAAAAACAGCACTTTGCCATGCGCCACCATGCGTCAACTATAAACAAAGCGGCAAAACTATAAACGCATGAAGCCGCACGGCTAAGTGCGCGTGCGGCGCGCGCGCTCCAGCCTGCGGACCAAAGTGTGAGTATAACTAGGCCTTTATAGCTGGCCTCAATGCTCTACTTGATCTATAAATAAAACTTTATTAGAATTTGCTTTGGGTTTGTTTAAGATGTAATGAACACGGGGATGAAAAGACAAAGAAGAAAACAAAGCTAGAAAAGTGAGAGAAAGGGTAAAAAAGATAGAAGACGATAGGAGTAGAGGAGAGAGAGAGTGCTGGTGAAGATTCTCAGTCGTCCAGGACATGATAAAATCAGAAACAAGCGCTCAATACAAAAATAACTGGACTTTATTTGTTGCAGAAAATGTTTCACCCTTTATCCAAAGGGCTTTTTCAATTCAAAGGAGCAGCTGCAGGAGAGAGAGAGGTACTGTATAAAGAGAACACAAATCAACATCATTGAAGTCTGCCTCTAGAACTTGGGAAAGAAAAAAAAGACAAAACCGAGAAACCACAACAACAAAACAACATATACAGTATAATGATACTTATAGCATCATTAGAAAATGTTCTATACAGTACATAGTGATACAAGATGTATTTAGTGGCCACCACAACCCAACTGAGTGTGTGTCTGATAAACACTTGAATCTAAACACCTGTGTGAGCATGCTTGTCACTATAATATTTCTCCATAAGAATGTTCAATAATGGATGTGGAGACCCACAGACACGCCCCCACAGGACATGATGGTAACACAGGGAGGACCGGAGCCACAGACACACAGCGGCCCCCAAGCCCAGAGCCCCGGGAGTCTTCTGACAGGGACAACCGCCCACCCTCCCAGAGAGAAGCAGAAGGAAGCCTCGGTTGATCCCCCAACAACCACAATGCAGAAATCCCAGGAGGCTGCAGCAATGAGCCCACAGGCCCCACCGGCAACCTACTCCCCCAGAGTAGATCCAGCCATGAACACAGAGCCCCAAGTCTCGAGGTCATACCACCCCTCAACAGAGGTCAGACAGAGCCAGGGCACCCAGGCCCTGGCAGGCAGCCACCAGGGTGGGCCAGCACACACCCGATCACCCAGCCCAGATGCCGATAACCACCAATGTACCAGCAGCAGGGGGGCCCACCACCAGAGGAGAGCGCTACATTAAATGAGGGGCCCAAATTGATCCAAGAGAGGGGACCACTAAAAACCCAACCAGAGACATAAACAGGCACACACAGACAGCCCGACAGAGCCTCAGCGACCGCAAGCCGACCCCAGGCCAGAGGCCAGAGCATCAGGCAGCTGCAACCGTGGAAGGCCGGCCCACCACACCAAGTGCCCCGCACCACAGGCCCAAAGAAGCCCTGGCACGCCACCTACGCACTCCCCGCAAATGTCACACAGGCCAACCAGCTAGCGCAACGTCAAAGCAAAGTCACACCCCCGACCACCACCCTACACCACCAAAGACCACACTCACACTACCACAGCCGACCCCCCGCCAAAAGCCAGCAGCCACCTCGGCCACAGGGCCGGCCATCGCTACCAGGAACCTTGATCAAAAAATCTAAACAACTCAGGGAGAACCAGAGCACCGGACTCACCCCCAACTGCCCCCCAAGGCCCAAAGCCCACCCACAGCCCAGACCCCAACCAAGCGGCCTACCCCCACTCCCTGACTTGGGATTCTAAACAAAAAACACCCATATTTTTATTCCCACTCCGTTCTGTTGAGCCAGTAGACAGATAAGTCATCTGGAGCCACAGTGCAGACAGGGATGAATAGCTCCAGCCATGATTCCTGTTTGCAATAACTCCGTGCATGCAGGCCATCCAGTGTATTCCTCAGACACTGAACACCCGAAAGCAGGGCCGAGGGGAGAGTTGGTCTATTGTGTCTCTAGCGGGTCCTAACACTGGCTTGCTTCCCTCTCTGTGTTTTCCTCTTACGGCGCCCAGGTAAACAAAGGACCCAGAGGAAAATATCTGCCGTGGAGTCCCCAAAATATGTCCCAAAGCCCCCATTCACAGACAACCGCAACTCTAAAAGTGTAACATGGTCATACCTGTAACGTGGAAGTACAGTGCAGGTGCAAAAGGTCCTAACAAAATCAACAAAAAATCAACAAAATAAACCAAAGAAGAGTGAGTCGAAGGGGAGCTCTCATCAGTGCTGCCATGCTGTGGCGCACATTGATGACAATTTTTTTTCAACCTGAGCTCAAACTTCTATCAGAATCAGAATCAACTTTATTGTAATTGTACAGTTAAGTACAGCAAAATTATGTTCCCTACAGCCATCTGAAGGATAGATGGAAGTGTAGAGGGGTTGTGGTTCCCTTTGAGTGCTATCCTTATTGTTTAGACAAGAAAAGGGGACGAAAACATGAGACAAGGTATAAAAAGAAGATCTCTTACACCATGTCCTTGACACAGGGCACAGTGTAAGGTAGCAAAAAATCTACCTCAGCAAGCAACATAGAGAGATATAAAAAAAATTGTGGGGGAGGGGTGGGGGGTGGTGACAAGATGGTGAGATTGTCTTTGAACACTTCCAGGTAGTTTCCATAGTCCTGATAAAGATATTACAGTGTCTCTCAGCCACTCCACTCTGACAAGGGTCCATAGATATAGGAGGGGATCAGAATGTCTTGTTTCCATTACATCCAAGGAGAAATTGAGATAGTCAGCCTTCCAAGGCCTGGGCCAGATTCAGATTACAACATTGTTTTGGGTCAGGCCAAGCTCTTAAATTCTGCGCCTGCCTTTTACAGTCTCACTAGTACATCTCATGGTGACGCCAAACAGCCGAATTCTGATTACTTACGCTAAAATCGAACAAATCTTCTCCAAGATCTCTTTCTTCCAACTGTCCATGAACACTGCCACAAAGTTCCACAGTCCTGCCAGCTCAACTCTGATACAGGTCCACAGATAGTTTGCACACAGTCTGAGTGTTGCCAAGCCCAACACACACATTCCAGATAGCTTAAACAGTTGCTGACATTTCCAAATTTTTTGAAAATCCAGATTTACCCCAACTCCAAAAAGCAAAATCCAGTTATCAAAAATCGAATTATGTTTCAGAGGTAAGAGGGCTCTCCTTCACCTTGTGTTCTTGTTGAGAAAATGTTATCAATTGTGTTGAGAGACCATCTGAACAAATCCATATTTACAGTTCGGAAGGTATGGAAAAAGGGGCTCTGAAAAAGGTTCACAAAAACAAAGAGCAAAAGCAAGAGGGGGAAGGAGAGGGGAAGAGAGTGTCTGTTTTTTATCAAGAGCGAGAGGAAGCCTTAGGAATACATGACCATTGGGCTATCGAAATAATCATTAATAATCAATATCAGAAATAATTCAAATGTAATAATTATTAATAAAATAAATTTATTGTATTCCCTTATAAAACTGAAAATAAAACTGAAAAAAAAAGAAAGTCATTAAAGATTTGTTTGATCTACTTAAGAAAAAGAACCTAATCCTGACTGGCTGACAAGCTAGTTGTCTTCATGCACGTTTGCAGGAGTTCATGCAAATGTTATTTTACTCTTTACACGTCAGTTTTGCATTTCATGGGTTTAAAAATTTTTTTTTTTTAATTTTCCCTTTAGGAAGTGCCCCAGGTCGGTCAGGAATTTCTTTAGCTAGCTACTGCTCTACTATCTGTTAGGATTTCAGGCAGGTCAGGACAAGGAGCTAACCCAGTAGTGCAGGCAGGGACTCGGACTTGAAATATATACAAAAATAAACACTTTAATAACAAGAAAGCAAAGAGCTGGCATGGCAGCATAATTTTACAAGAACCATGGAACAGGGAACAGGACAGGACATGGAATACCCAACGACGATGCGACAAAGGACAAGACTCACAGATCAACTATATATACAGACAAGATAGGACGTGATTACAAACACCTTGGAAGACAAGGATGGAATAAG
Organism: Garcialebias charrua; assembly: GCA_038048925.1. Classification (NCBI taxonomy): domain Eukaryota; kingdom Metazoa; phylum Chordata; class Actinopteri; order Cyprinodontiformes; family Rivulidae; genus Garcialebias; species Garcialebias charrua. The sequence goes on along the minus strand of JBBPBX010007742.1, from coordinate 43,992 downwards.
ATTAAACCATTAAGGTGACACATACAAGGGATGTCCACAAGGTGGTGCCATCCTTACAGTACTGCCCCAAGGATGTCCCATGGTATCCCAGAAGCCCCCCCCCCCAAGAAAAAATCTTGGGTGAGCGGAGAGAGGAACTGCCAGGATGGAGGACCAGAGGAACACCAAGGGGCACAAGGAAAAACACAAAGGCAACATACCAAAGACTAACAGGACAAGACCTGGGAACAACTACATACACGGGGAAAATAGAAATGTTCAGATGGCCAGGAGACCATCCCAAGGCAAAGGCTGGTCAGGCGGGTGGCCGGGATGCCATCCATCAGGCAGAGGCTGGTCAGACGGACAGCCGGGAGACCATCCATCAGGCAAAGGCCGGTGGGGCCATGGGCGTAGCCAGGATTTCATGAGGGGTGGTTCGTTTAAAGGAAATGTGGACCTTGAAAAAACAACAAGCATCGGTGGTTCACTGGAAGCACGTCGGGTTGCCACTCCAAACTTTATGTCGACTCGGGTTCGATCCTCACTTGGTTGAACTTATTTTACATTTGTCTTTTATTGGATAAAAAAGGAGTTTATGTTATGCCTGTGGTTAACACAAACTCCTTTTTTATCCAATAAAAGACAAACGTAAAATAAGTTCAACCAAGTGAGGATTGAACCCGAGTCGACATAAAGTTTGAAGTGGCAACCCGATACGCTTCCAGTGAACCACTGAGGCGTGTGAACCGGTTTGACATTAGCGACGTATCCATACCTTCTCTTTCCACCTCTCTTAACACAGAACTTGTGTTGTACGGGAGTTGTGGGACTTCATAGGCAAAGTGGGCGGTTCGTACAAACCTCCCGAACCCCCCCTAGCTAGGCGTGTGGGGGCGGATGGCCAGGACGCCGTCCATTGAAGGTCACAGGTGGGCGACCGGGACACCATCCATTGAAGGTCTCAGGCATGGAAACGTTAGACGAGAAGTCGTCAGGCGGGGAGACATGAGGCGAGGAGACGTGAGACGTGGAGACATCAGGCGAGGAGACATGAGATGAGGAGACATCAGGTGAGAAGTCGTCAGACGAGAAGTTGTCAGGCGAGGAGACGTGAGGTGATAAGACGTGAGACGAGGAGATGTGAGACGAGGAGACATCAGGCGAGGAGACATCAGGTGAGAAGTCGTCAGGTGAGGAAACGTGAGACAAGGAGACATCAGGTGAGAAATCATCAGGTGAGGAGATGTGAGCGAGGAGGCGTCAGCCAAGGAGATGTGAGACAAGGAGGCGTCAGGCAAGGAGACGTGAGATGAGGAGACATCAGGTGAGAAGTTGTCGGCGGTAGACTTGGGTCTTCGGCGGTAGACTTGGGGTTTTCAGCGGTAGACTTGGGGTCTTCGGCGGTAGACTTAGGGTCTTCGGCGATAGAATTGGCATCTTCGGCGTAGACTTGGGATCTTGGATGACTGCTGCCGCAGGCTCTGGGACGACTGCTGCCGTAGGCTCTAGGACGAGTGCTACCACAGGCTCTGGGATGACTGTTGCCACAGGCTCTGGGAAGACTGCTGCCGCAGGTCCTGGGACGACTGCTGCCGCAGGCTCTGGGACAACTGCTACCGCAGGCTCAGGGACGACTGTTGCCGCAGGCTCTGGGACAACTGCTGCCGCAGGCTCTGGGACGACTGCTGCTGCAGTCGGTTTTAAAGTCCTTATTTCATTTAAAATCTGTCGATATGCAGGAAGCTGGGCCAGAGAAAACAAAAACCTCCCTATAAGGGAAAGCACAGTGTCAATACAGACCAGGTTGTTCTTGGCAGAGGTGAGCAAACGTAACAAAGTCTGGTTTATTTGCATGAGCTCACTGGTCTGGACCTGAAGTGTGTGGGACCCAGTCATAGGAGGGGTTCTACGTGGGGGTGGGGTGTTGATTTCCGCCCCCATTGGAATCCTAGGAGGCGAGGCAACAGGACCCGCCCCCACAGTGACACTGGGACTGATTTCAAGAAACTCTGTTCCGCCGAACCGAGTAGGAAACGCTGATTGTGCTGGAGACGTGGTGGACCACTTCCGGGTCCTTCTTCTGCCACTTCGCATCAAAGGCTCCATCAGGAACTGTTCGTAGGACAGGTGAGGGAATCTGAAAAAAAACATGCATGCTGGGTTCTGTTTTGGTCGCCTCGTACTGTTATGATTTCAGGCAGGTCAGGACAAGGAGTGAACCCAGTAGTGCAGGCAAGGACTCGGACTCGGAATATATACAAAAATAAACACTTTAATAACAAGAAAGCAAAGAGCTGGCGTGGCAGCATAGACTTACAAGAACCATGGAACAGGGAACAGGAGAGTCTGGCAGGACAGGACATGGAATACCCAACAATGACGTAACGTAGGACAAGACTCACAGACCAACTATATATACACAGACAAGACAGAATGTGATTACAAACACCTGGGAACACAAGGATGGAATCAGATTAAACCTTTAAGGTGACACATACAAGGGATGCCCACAAGGTGGTGCCATCCTTACACAAGCTGAGTATTTTCTGCAAATAACTCTAATACTGTAATGTATACTGTACTATGTTAAAATAAAAATAAAAAATAAAAATATATAGATATGTTTTACTGTCTGGCTACTACCATCCACCAGGAGGATTTAGGCCTAAAATCCTTTCACACAGCCCCACTTTTTTTAGTTTTCACATCATGCATAATTATTTTAACTGCTGCACTACAAAAGAAATCAATGGTGGTTTTCACAGCCAGAATCGATGTCTGGGGAGATAATTAGAGGAAGCACATTTTATATTCATGTTCTGCTTTAAAGCAGGCAAGCTGGGCACAAATATCTAATCAATGATATAAATTAAACACAGTCAATCCTGCAATGTGGTGTTCATGTTATATCTTCTCGGCAAGTTTATGCTTCCTTACCTATGCACATCAGGGCTGGACTGAGAGGTTTTATTTATCTTCATAAGCAGCTCTGTTGTGTGCTGAGAAATAAAAATAAATCCACTAAACTCTGTGTTTTATATGAAGAGGAAACAAAAACTTAATCCAGTTTTTATCATTTCACCAAATGACTTCATCCATCCATCCAACCATCCATTCTCTTTTGCTTATTTCGAATTCAGGTCTTGGGGGCAGCAGCTTGAGCAGGGAGGTCCATACATCTCTTTCCACAACACCTCTTCCAGCTCTTCTGGCGTTCCCAGGCCAACTGAGAGACATAGTTTGGGCAGCACGGTGGCACAACTGGTAGAGCTGTTGCCTCTCAGCGAGAAGGTTGCCGGTTCAAATCCCGGTCCGGGGGCCTTTCTGGGTGGAGTTTGCATGTTCTCCCCGTGCATGCGTGGGTTTCCTCCGGGTACTCCGGTTTCCTCCCACAGACCAAAAAACATGCATGTTAGGCTGATTGGTGACTCTAAATTGACCCTAGGTGTGAGTGAGAGAGTGGATGGTTGTTTGGTGTGAGTGAGACCGGTCCCTCTTGTAAATGAGTCCCCGTGACTCAACGAGGCTAGCCTGTATGAATAAAGGTTGAATGAATAGTCTCTCCAGTGTGTCCTGGGTCTTCCCCGAGGTCTCCTCTCAGCTGGACATGCCTGAAGCAGAGGCATCCTTACTAGATGCCTGAACCACCTCAACTGTCTCTTCTCGATGTGGAGGAGCAGTGATTGTACTCTGAGTCTCTCCTAATAACTGAACTTCTCACACTGTCTCTAAGGGAGAGTCCAGCTACCCTGCAGAGGAAACTCATTTCACCACAACGGACCGGTACAGAGTCTGCAATACTGCAGAAGCTCTACCAATCCATCGGTCAATCTCATGCTCCATTCCTCCATCTCTTTTGAGTTATGAAAAAAACCCAAAATGACATGAGTGGGACACATTGCGTGATGCTTCCTTATTGAAGCACATAATGAACAGGGGCCATTTTAAACCATTTTTAAAAATGTGTCCATTTGGTCAGGGCTGATCAAAAGAGGAAAAATCAGACAGAGGTGCTGCATGTTCACATGTGCTGTGAGAACTAAACTAAGCATGAAGAGAGTGAATTACATGCTTTATAATGTGTTCCTGAAGTGTTACAATAACTCTTGTACAACTATCCCTGGTCTTTCTTATACTGCAGGAGTTTCCAACAGGCGTGGACTCAGGCACGCTCTATTTTGACCATAATTTTTTTTTTGCCTGCATCTTGCAGTTATGGTAAGTATTTTAAGTAGAGTGTTTTTTGAGCCTTTACTAGGCTTTCTGGTGACAACAGAGATAAGCCAACCGTCAAAGGTTCAAGCCTGAAAAGTTTGTCGAAATCAGTTCATTCAATTTGTTTTCAGTTTATTCATTTTCAAAACATGCATTTAAGGTTCTAGTTTAACAATATGAATGTATTTTAGTGTAACTTATTATATGTATTTAGAATAACATGAAGTAAAATAAAGATGAACAGAAGAATTTGAAAATTTAAAGACCGTGTAAAGTGAATTTCAAATTCAAGATCTTTTTTATTGAATTTTTCATTTTTTTTCTTCAGACAACAACAACAACAAACAAAAACAACAACAACAACAAAAAAACACAACAATCAATCTAAGTTACAACATGTAGAAAATAATCCCTACCCAATCACTGCCAAAAGAAAAGGAAAAAAATAAATAAAAGGTAAAATAGCCAAGAGACTGCATTAACCTGAATGAGTTGTGTTGTCAAAGAGACTGGAACAGATTCAGGAAAGGTCCCCAGACATTCTCAAATTTACCCTCTTTCTGTTGGAGTGTGAATCTGATTTTCTCCAGCTTTAAACAGGACATGATGTCAGCCAACCACTGAGCGTGAGTGGGTGGAAACGGTTCTTTCCACCTAAGCAAAATAGCTCGTCTGGCCAGGAGAGAGGTGAACGATATTACATGTTGTTGGTTTTTATTTAGGTTTGTCATGCCCTCTACAAGACCAAACAGAGCAATCAGTGGGTCAGGGTTCAGGCGTGTATCTAGTACATGTGATAAAGTCTGAAAGATTTCCCGCCAATATTTGTTCAGAGATGGGCAAAACCAAAACATATGGGAGAGAGAGGCTTCAGCATGTTTGCATCTCACACAGTATGGGCTGACATCAGGATACATAGAGGACAATTTCAGTTTAGAGATGTGAGCTCTGTGCACCACTTTAAATTGTATTAGACAATGTCTAGCACAGAGAGAACTGGAGCTCACCAGTTTGAGTATGGAGGTCCAAGAGTCCTCTGAGATAGAGGAGCCGAGATCCTCTTCCCAAGCAGCTTTTATTTTATCTGAGGAAGCACGCTTCAAATCCAATAGTTTACTGTAAATGAATGAAATGGACTGTTTTTTATTTGGGTCTAGAGAAAGAATAGTGTCAACAATACTGCTATCGGTTGAAATGGAGAGGCTGGACAAATGAAGAGTAATAAAGTGCCGTATTTGGAGATACCTGAAAAAATTGGACTGGGGAAGACCAAATTTTTCACATAGTTGTTGAAATGAAGCTAAAGTGTTATTGAGAAACAAGTCATTGAAGCGTACTATACCCCTTCTTTGCCATTCTTTAAAAACAGAGTCCTGAGATGAGGGTTTGAAAAGTTGGTTAGACATGATAGGGCTATAGAGAGAGAAACTAGAGAAATTGAAACATTTACGAAATTGTGCCCAGATTTTTAGTGAGTGTTTTATAACTGGATTTATAACAGTTGTAAGTGGTGGAAGCGGGAGTGAGGATCCCAAGAAAGCCACGGAGGACCATTTCCCAGAACACTGTGACTCCATCTCTACCCAGTCAGGGCTGTCAGGCCTGTTGTAATAGAATGACCAGAATGCTAGACAGTGCAAGTTTGCTGCCCAATAATAAAAGCGGAAATTTGGAAGGGCAAGACCGCCTGCGGCCTTAGTTTTTTGGAGATGTGTCTTATTTAAGCGTGGACGTTTTCCTTGCCACAGATATGATGAAATGATGGAATCTAACTGAACAAAGAATGAACCAGGGATAAAAACAGGAATATTTTGAAAAAGATATAAAAACTTAGGTAAAGTGACCATCTTGACTGAGTTAATACGGCCTGTGAGGGAAATGGAAAGCGGTGACCATCGGGATAATGCCTGCTTTGTCTGATTCAACAGAGAGACAAAGTTTTCTTGATATAAATCTTTATACCTCCTCGTAACTGTAACACCCAGGTAAGAGAATTTTGTCTTCTCAATTTTAAGAGGCCATTTACCAAAGTCAAGAGTCTGCGCCAGGGTATTGACAGGGAAAATTACACTTTTACTCAGGTTTAATTTGTAACCAGAGTTTATTCCAAATTCCTCAAGTAATGATAAAACGGAGGGCAGCGTGTCAGTCGGATGAGAAATGAAAAGTAAAAGGTCATCAGCATAAAGGGAGACCTTGTGCTCCATATCGCCTCTCCAGATTCCTGAAATTGTGTCACAGGACCGCAAGGCAGTGGCAAGAGGTTCAATTGCCAGGTCAAAGAGCATAGGGCTCAGTGGGCATCCCTGGCGAGTTCCTCGATGTAGACTGAAGGGTTTTGATATCTGAGAGTTGGTACGAATGGTTGCGGTGGGATGTGAGTAAATTAATTGCACCCATGTAATGAAATTGGGGCCAAAACCAAATTTGTCAAGAACATTAAACAAGTAGTCCCATTCAACCCGATCAAATGCTTTCTCTGCATCAAGGGAAATAACACACTCAGGAACAGTATCCGAAGGAGAATAAATAATGTCAAAAAGGCGTCTGACATTAAAAAAGGAGTGCCTGCCTTTAATGAATCCAGTCTGGTCTTTTGATATGATCAAAGGAAGGATCTTTTCCAACCTTTGAGCAAGAACTTTGGCTAAAATTTTGGCGTCTGTATTTAAAAGGGAGATTGGTCGATAAGAGGAACAGTGAGTTGGGTCTTTTCCTTTCTTTGCAATGAGGGTAATGCAGGCCTCTAAAAAAGATTTCGGAAGGGATCCTTGGTCAAATGACTCTAAGAGAACCGAGTGTAGGAGTGGGGAAAGTAATGAAGAAAATTTCTTAAAAAATTCAGCAGGGAAGCCGTCAGGACCCGGACATTTGCCAGACTGCATTACCGATACAGCTGACACAATTTCTGTCAGGGATATTGGGATCTCCAGTGCATCTTTCAGGTTGGGTGTGAGTTTTGGCATGTTGGTCTTTTCGAAAAACTGAGAAGATAAATTCTTGTTGGTATGGGATTCTGAAGTATATAAATGGGAATAAAAGTCCTTAAATGCTCTGTTAATTTGTAAATGATCTAGAGTTGTGGTGCCGTTCTCTAATTGGATCTTAGGGATGATTTGTTTAGCCATGGCACCCTTCAACTGATTTGCCAGTAGTTTTCCTGACTTTTCTCCATGTATGTAAAATGATGATTTACTTTTCAAAAGTGATTGTTCTATTGAGTATGTAGACAATAAATCAAACTTAGTTTTGAGTTCTACTTTTTTTTGTACAGATTAGGGCATTTGTTTTGAGCATATTGTTGATCAATTTCTTTTATCTGCTGGGCTAAATCAGTTCTTTCTTTTTGAGATTTTTGCCTCAGCCGGGCGGTATATGAAATGATTTGTCCCCTAAGATAGGCCTTAAGGGTATCCCAAACTGTTGACAGTGGGATCCCAGGAGTTCTGTTTATGGATAGAAAGAAGGTTATTTCTTTTTCTATAAATGTAACAAAATCATTGTTTGACAGTAACGTTGAATTGAATCTCCACTGTCTACTCCTTATAGGAATGTCAGGGAGGGACAAAGACAGAGTGACAGGTGCATGGTCTGAGATGACAATACTGTGGTAGTCACAGCCACGGACAGAGGGAAGAAGTTTGTTGTCCATGAAAAAGTAATCGATCCTCGAGTATGAATGATGAACATGAGAAAAAAAAGAATATTCTCTCTCAGCTGGGTGTAAAAAACGCCATACATCGCACAGGCCATACTTAGATAGAAAGGCACGAATAGTGTGGGACGACCTGCTGGCTGTGGCAGGGTTTGTAGAGGATCTGTCCAAAACTGGGTCCAACCAGCAATTCAGGTCACCACTGAGTATCAATGAGTATGTGTTTAGGTCCGGGAGCAGTGAAAATAATTTCTCAAAGAAACCAACATCATCCGTATTTGGGGCATAAACGTTAACTAGCACTACTGGTGTGTTGTACAATTTACCGGAAACAATCACAAAACGACCATATTTATCTGAGTTAACTTGAAAAGGTTCAAATGAAATGTCTTGACTGATGAGGATCGAGACGCCCCGAGCCTTTGCTCGAAATGAGGAATGGAAACTCTGCCCGTGCCATGTTTGCAGTAATCGTTTGCTATCGTCACTTCTAATGTGAGTCTCCTGCAGGAAAGCAATGCCTGTATTTAACTGTTTTAAATGAGAGAGCACCTTCCTTCTCTTGACGGGGTGGTTTAAACCTTTGACGTTCCAGCTTGACAACACCAACTGACCACTCATATTACTAATAATTTGTATAAGAAAGGTAGGTAATACAGTCTAATGTGTTGATGGCTGTGCAGTTCTTGGCAAAGTGAAAGAAAATATAAATTAATGGCAGTGATGGACCCCCCACCCCCTCCCTTTCCCACCCTGGACAGCTGCAACAGACAGAAGCAGCAAGCTCCATAGAAATTAAAAATAAGTCTCCTGTCTAACTTTTAAACTAGTGCTCCAGTATCATCAGAGGAAAAAAAATGTATAAGCACCTCATGCAAGGCCAAAAATGTACACATAGATGTGTGATCACGCATACACATATAAACAAGGTTAAATTAATCCTAATCCTAAATTAAATCTTCAATCAGTCCAAGACCAATTCAAGATTCAATTCAAGATAGTCAACAGGTAAACAAGAAGAGGAAAAATGTTAATAGTTCAAAATAATATATTAAAAACATTATATATTTCACCCATTTTTATACCTGGATAGGCCTACTTCAATTATTTATGTGCCTAAATACCTAATGCCTAAAAAAATAAAATAAATAAAATAAAAATAAAAAATTTTTATAAGCACCTCACAAACTAGTTTAAAGTATGCAAGGCCAAAAAATGTATACACATGTACCGGTAATCACGCACACATATACAAACGTAAAGTTAAATTAATCCCAATCTCAAATTAATTATCAATCAATCCAGGACTAACCCAAGATTCAGCTCAAAATAGTCAACAGGTAAACGAGAAAAGGAAAAATGTTTCATTTCAAAAATGTTAATAGTTCAAAAAAAGCTGCAACTAAAAAAGTCTCAGATAATCAGAGTATGTGCAGAGTCCTGCTCATCTGTTCCTCACCTCATGTAAAGAAAAGTTTAGTGTAAACAGAAACAAAGCCAGTGCGGGAACAGCGCATTGGTGTCAGCAATACGCTTCCGTACATTGTTCATCAGTTAGAAGAAAAGTTTAAATATTACTTGCGCTGTGAAGCTTGAAAGGTGTCACTGAACTTCTGCGCCTCTTCGACCGAGCCCAGCCACTTTCTGTTTCCATCAGGTAAAGTCACGCGAAGTCGAGCAGGAAAAAGCAGAGCAGGTTTTAGACCCAAAGAATACAGTGCGGACATCACGTCCTTATATTCCACTCGCTGGTTGAGGACTTCTGGGCTGTAGTCTTCCACGATCCGCACCGGTTTACCCTGGTATTCAAGCCTGCCTCTGCGTCGGGCCTCCCGGATCAGCAGCTCCTTTACCTGGACCCGGTGCACTCGCAGGATAACCGGGCGCGGCCGCTGGTCCGAGGCGGGTTTCGGAGCGAGGGTTCGATGGGCCCGGTCCAGTTCGGGTGGAGAAGGAAGCGTGTCACGCCCGTAGATGTCGCACAGCAGGTTGGAAAAGAAGTCTGTGGGACGTCCGCTTTCAATAGATTCCGGTAAACCCAGCACACGAATATTCTGCCGTCTGCTTCGATTTTCTAAATCCGCCAGTTTAGATCTTAGTCTGGCGTTTTCCTCCTGCAGAGTTGAGCAGGTGTTTTCCACCTCCGACATGCGCTGGCTCAGGTCGTTAGTGACAAGTTCCAGTGATGACACACGCTGGCCGTGTTCCTCCACCGCGAGCCGAGTTTGGTCCAATTTGAGATCCAGCTGGTGAAAAGTTTGTTTAAACTCAGCTGACAGAGCCGCGCGGTGTTCCTCCAGCAGCGAGGTAATTGCCTCGAGGGTTAGGCCAGCGTCATCCTTCTCAGCGTCTTTCTTGGATCTTGTCGACTTTTGAGACATTTTTAATTTAAAATCTTCAAAAGAGATGCTTGATAGAAGTTGTGTGCGTGATGATAGGCAAAAAATATTACATATAGAGGGCTTGGTGGTACTAAAAAATAAATTTTACCCGGAGCACTGGCAAGTGCGACTCACTCCATCTCACGACCACACCCCCCGTGTAAAGTGAATTTCAACATTTTCTTCAATAAACATTATAAATGTCATAATTGTAATCTTGTAAATGAGTAAAAAGTCTCAAAATTGTAGCTCAATTAATTTTGGAGTTATAGAGCAAACTGTGTATAAACATATTTCTGTTTCAGGATTTTTTAGGCGTGTTTTAAATGTGACCGCGTTTCGTCACGCGGTCCTCATTAGTATAGCCCCACCCCCTGCAGCTCCAGCCGTATAAATTCGCCTCGGTGGAGCCGTTCACTCGCGAATCGCAGATAGCATCAGATAGCAATAGCATAGATATTTTGTTCATTGTTAGCTAGCTAATCAATTATGCCTCGTTCGTGCATCTTCCCTGGATGTCGCAATGGTCAGGGCACCCGTACAAATCATAACATGTTTTTATATCACGTGGTTTTATACCAAGTATCTGTAGTGCCTGGATAGGTCAATGGATAAAGCGCTTGCCTTCCGTCCCAAACCCCACGGGTTCAAATCCCGCATGGTACAACTCTTTTTTTTATTTATTTTTTATTCATTCCAGATTAAAAACACACAAGAAAACTATTTACAAAAACAGCGTAACTCTTGGAAAAAGTAGCTGCTGTTACAGACAGAACTCGGATAAAAACAGAGCAGGTTTACTGGATCTCTGCTGCCTGCCTCTCCACACAGTCAGCTCAGGGCAGGGGCAGGACACGAGCGCAGCTGCGCTGAAACCACGCCCACGCACTGACACGCCCCCAGCGTTCCAGGGCAAGGCAAAATCATGTTTTTTCATGATTTTTGAGACTTAATTTTATAAGGTAAACAATGTTTTTAATCAGTCAGATTTAAATGGGTGATTAATAACACATATTTATGCCATGTGACAAACTAAAAACACACATTTAATTTCACTTTACACGGTCTTTAAATTTGAGTGTTGTGATAAAACTTCAAAATCTTGAAATTACATAAACTGTATGTGGCTCCAAACACAGCCTTGTTTAATTTTCCTTCATCTCTTTGACCTCCAAGTAAGAACTTTGTTTAAATTTTGTTTATGATTTACTTTTAATGTGTTGATTCTCATAAAACTCTTGACTTGTACTTAGCAGGTTTGCGGAAAATGTGGTTTGCGGGCCATTTGTCGCTCTTGGAGTAATTTTGTATGGCCTGTAACTGCGATTAAAGAAATTATATAATTTGACCCACACACTTAAGAGGTTAATGCAGATGAAAACTTTCTTCAGTTTTTAAGGGTGACATTTTTATAACTGTTTATTCCAGGTGAAAATAACTTACTAAACTGTACAAAATAAAGTAAAATCCATGTTTTTTTTCAATATTTAACTAATCACATTTATTATTTACATCCCAGTAATAGGACAACAAAATAACCACAAACCTTTATGAATTTCGACCAAAGAGTAGACTTTTGAGTTACCGTTCATGTGACACCTCTTCTTCTTCTTCTTCTTCTTTCGGCTTTTCCTTTTTCAGGGGTCGCCACGGTGAGTCATCCTCCTCCACCTCACTCTGTCCACTGCATCCTCTGTCCTCACTCCAACTACCTACATGTCCTCTCTAACTGCATCCATATATCTCCTCTTTGGCCTCCTCTTTGTCTTTTTCCTGGCAGCTGCATTTCTAACATCCTTTTACCAATATACCCACTGTCCCTCCTCTGGACATGTCCAAACCATCTCAGTCTGGCCTCCCTAACTTTATCTCCCAGTTGTTCAACATGTGCTGTACCTCTGATGATCTCATTCCTGATCTTATCCATCCTTGTCACTCCTAAGGAGAACCTCAGCATCTTCATTTCTGCTACTTCCAGTTCTTTCTCCTGTCTTTTTGTCAATGACACTGTCTCCAGACCATACAATATAGCTGGTCTCACCACTGTCTTGTAAACTTTTCCTTTGACCTTTGTTGACACCTTTTTGTCACAAATCACTCCTGAAACTTTTTCTCCATCCACTCCATCCTGCCTGGACTCATTTTTTCACCTCTTTACAACATTTCTCATTTTCCTGGACAGTGGACCCCAAGTACTTGAAGTGCTGCGCCTTTGTGACCTCTGGTCCTTGTAGCCTCACTGTTCCACCAGCCTCCCTCTCATTCACACACATGTACTCTGTCTTACTATGGCTGACTTTCATTCCTCTTCTTTCAAGTGAATACCTCCACCTCTCCAAGTTCTCTTCCACCTGTTCCCTGTTCTCACCACAGATCACAATGTCATCTGCAAACATCATAGTCCATGGGGATTCCTGCCTGACCTCATCTGTTAGTCGGTCCATCACCAGAGCAAACAAGAAGGGGCTCAGAGCCGATCCTTGATGCAATCCCACCTCCACCTTGAAGCTATCTGTCACTCCTACAGCACATCTCACCACTGTCCTGCTGTCTTCATACATGTCCTGTACCAGTCTAACATACTTTTCTGCCACTCCAGATTTCCTCATGCAATACCACACCTCCTCTCTTGGCACCCTGTCATATGCTTTTTCTAAATCCACAAACACACAATGGAGTTCTTTCTGACCCTCTCTGTACTTCTCCATCAGCATTCTCAAAGCAAAGATGGCATCTGTGGTGCTTTTTCTTGGCATGAAACCATACTGCTGCTCACAGATAGTCACCTCTTGTCTAAGTCATGCTTCCACAACTCTTTCCCAGATCTTCATCGTGTGGCTCATCAACTTAATTCCACTGTAGTTGCAACAACTCTGTACATCACCCTTGTTCTTAAAAATGGGACCAGCACCCTTCTTCTCCATTCTTCAGGCATTTTCTCACCCTCAAATATTCCATTAAATATTTGAGTCAAAAACCTCACTGCCATCTCTCCAAGACATTTCCAAACCTCCACTGGTATGTCATCAGGTCCTACTGCCTTCCCCTTCTTCATTCTTTTCAGAGCTTTCCGGACTTCACCCTCACTAATCTTTCCCACTTCCTGGTCCACAGTTTCTATTACCTCCACTCTTCTTTCTCTTTCATTCTCTTCATTCATTAGCTCCTCAAAGTAATCCTTCCATCTTCCCATCACACTCTCCTCACTTGTTAGAACATTCCCATTCCCATCTTTAATAAGCCTAACCTGCTGCACATCCTTTCCAGCCTGATCCCTCTGTCTTGCCAATCGGTACAAGTCCTTCTCGCCCTCTTTAGTGTCCAGTCTCCCATATAACTCATTGTACGCCCTCTGCTTTGCCTTAGCTACTTCCCTCTTTGCTCTATGTCCCATCTCCTTATATTCCTGTCTCCTCTCTTCAGTCCTCTCACTGTCATATTTCTTCTTGGCTAATCTCTTTCTTTGAATGGCGTCCTGCACTTCACTATTCCACCACCAGGTTTCCTTATCATCCATTCTCTGTCCAGATGACACACCAAGTACCTTCCTACCTGTCTCTCTAATTACTGTTGCTGTAGTAGCCCAGTCACTTGGAAGCTCTTTCTTACCACCCAGAGCCTTTAACAGCTCGTCTCTGAAATTTTCACAACATTCTTCCTTCTTTAGCTTTCACCATTTGGTCTTCTTCTCTGATTTTACTATTTTTCTCTTCTTCACAACAACAGTCATTCTACACACAACCATCTGATGCTGTCTGGCCACGCTCTCCCCTGCCACAACCTTACAGTCTCCAATCTCCCTCAGGTTTCCTCTTCTACACAGAATGTAGTCGACCTGTGTACTCCTTCCTCCACTCTTATAGGTCACTCTATGTTCCTCCCTCTTTTGGAAATAGGTATTGACTATAGCCATTTCCATTCTCTTGGCAAAATCCACCACCATCTGTCCTTCCTGGTTTCTTTCCTTGACACCAAACCTACCCATCACTTCCTCATCCCCTCTGTTTCCTTCACCAACATGTCCATTCAGGTCTGCTCCAATCACCACTCTTTCCTCCCTGGGAATACTCTCTATCACTTCATCTAAAGTAATCTCTTCCACTGGTACATTTTCATCTTTAAATCACTTCTTGGTCTGCTGCCCTCATACATCTCCTCCTACATGTCTTTGCGTGATTGCAGCTACAGTGTGCGCTCTCAGGACATGATTACCTGCAGTGTTCCGTCAGTGAGGACTGAACTTGGAAAAAGGGCCTTCTCCTATTCCGCTCCAGCTTCCTGGAATATCTTACAAAAAGATCTGAAGCTCTCAAACTTGACTTCTCTAAATGGTTTTCAGAATCTGTTGGAATCCTGGCAAAAACCAATGCAGATTTGTTCCTGTCTTTGATTCTATACGTTTACCTTATAATGTTTTGCTAGTTTTTTGATACTTTGTTAAAAAAAAAAAAAAAAAATTCTCTCTTTTGTTTTCTATTGTTTATTGTTTGTTTGTTTGTTTATTGTTTAAGGAAATTCTACCATTGCTGTTCATTGTTCTTTAGTTTTAGCAGGTCGCTTTCGTAAATGAGCCCATGAGGTTCAAAAGATTTACCTGACTAAATAAAGGTTGAATGAATGAATGAATAAAGCTTTCCAAAATGTATATTTCTCCTCCCCATCACATCCAACCTGTGGAGCATAACCACTGACTATGTTTAGCATCAGACCTTCTACTTCTACCTTCAGGCACATCACCCTATCTGACACTCTCTTCACCTCTACTACATTCTTTGCCAACTCCTCCTTCAGGACCACCCCTACTCCATTTCTCTTTCTATCCACACCATGGTAAAACAGTTTGAACCCTGCTCCAATGCTGCGAGCCTTGCTGCCCTTCCACTTGGTCTCTTGGACACATAAAACATCTACCTTTCTTCTCTGCATCATGTCAGCCAGCTCTCTACCTTTGCCTGTCATTGTCCCCACATTTAGAGTTGCAACCCTCAGTCCTACATTCTTCACTTTCCTCCTCTCCCTCTGTCTCCTGACACGTTTCCCTCCTTGGGGTCTTTGACTAACAGTAGCACAATTTCCGCCGGCACCCTGTTTGTCAACAGCACCGGTGGCGGTCGTTGTTAAACTGGGCCTCGACCGATCCGGTATGGTTTCACTTTGATGAACTCACATTATGGTTTTGGCAAAAGTGTTTTACATCGGATGCCCTTCCTGACACAACCCTCACCATTTACCCGGGCTTGGGACCGGCACAAATGATACACTGGCTTGTGCTCCCTAGTGGCTGGTTTGTTCATGTGACACCTTGTGGCAATAAAAGGGTTAAAACACCCAAATAAATGAGAACATTCTGAATGAGCTGGATTGTATCAAAATGATACAGTTAGATACTTTTGAAGCACAGTATTTCCTCTAAAAGCATCTCATGAAATCCAACAAAGTTCAGTCAGCTCATCTAGATGGCTTCTTTTTTTGTTGAAAAGTTTCATCCCTCATCCACAGGACTTCATCAATCTGACGAGACACAAACAAACTCAGTCCCACAAGCAGCACACTCACATAGTGGACCAACCAGTTTGCTGATATGATGTTCCCTTATCAGTCATGTCACTCGGTGCAACATATCGTTTTGGGAATTGCACCCGCGCACAATTACCTGAAGGAATACATTCACGCCTTTACGGCAGGGGAGTCAGCGTTGTGCCAGAGTCCCCGCCCTCTGGGTACTTAAGCCGCTGATGCCCATCCATCGATCTCTTATTGCCCTTCACCTCGCTTAAAACCTGAACTTCGTGGGACTTCTCTGTTGTCGCATTGCTCGATCAGAGATGAGCTTGCTCCCTACACTGAGCGTACAGAGAAATTTTACCTGCGTACTGCATTTTTCTACTTACCTCAAAGTTTTCTTCTCTTTCCGCAGCTGCTTCGCTCGACGGCGCTAACTGCGTCACAACTCTCCCTGCTAACCTTTAGCAGACTGACCAGTGAAAGCAAGACGACGGAGAGGACGGCTTCAAACAAAAGGAAAATAGGAACAACCCTTCTCATCTCCAAACATGGCTCCCAAGAAGGGAAAACGGAGGACAAAGACTCAGAAGAAAGCCAGCAGGACGACGAGCCCTCGCTCGCGCCCCTGCCCCAGCGGCTGTGGATACTCCCTCTCGGTGACGCACACCCACGAGGCCTGTCCTGTTTGCCTAGGGATTCTGCACGCAAGAAAAGAGCTGGAATCCCCCGACTCCAGCTCCCACTGCTGTCGGATGCCGGCGGTAGTGAGGAAACGCAGCGCCGACGCGTTGGCTAAATCCATCGCGAAGGCCTCGGCGCTGAAGGCCGCACGTGCCATGAAGCTGCTCGCTCCTGAGCCAGAGCTCGAGAACGTGGACCTGGAATGCAGCGGTCAAGTCGGGGATGAGAACGTGTCTGACTCCTTAGTTCCCGTCGAGGACTCGACGCCCGAAGTGTCTGACCATGACGCCGAGTACGGTGGCAGAGGGGAAAATGTGGTTTCCTCTCAGAACCTGGCGCAAATTCAACCGGAACTGGACGTGTCTATCCCTGCTCTGTTCGACCTGTGCCATAGGGCGGCGGACGCCCTATAGGTTGGGTGGCCAGACCCCACGCCTCGCCAACAGGTTACGAGGCTGGCGGGAAACTACCTCTATGCGAAGCATCAGCCGACGACGTCGCAAAAAATGCTCATTTTGCCAGACTTCCTCATGGAGCTCACACGCTCCTGAGCGGAGCCCGGAGCTCCCATGATGCTGCCACTATCCCGACTCCTGGATGTCCCAGGCAGCAGGTCTCGCCAGTGCACCCCTGATAGAGGAGACCCTGGTGGCTCATCTAGCCGCAGCTACGAGGGCGAAGCCAGCGCTATCCAGCAGGGCCTGCCGCTCTTCAGAGAAACAGCTCAAAAAGTGCTACAAGGCTCAGGGTCTCGCGGCTCGCGCGATGAATGCCTCGACCATGATGCAGGCGTACCTGGCAGAAAAGCCACAGGAACTCCAGGCAACGACAAACGAACAAGCCACAACGGAGGCCATGGAGGAGGCCCGCAGCGCCTCTGACTTCGTGCTCCGCATGATGGGGACAATAGCCATCACGCATGGTAGAGCAATGGCGGAAATGGTTGTCGCCCAACGCCATCTTTGGTTGACTTTATTGGACCTCCCGGAAAACCAGAGGTCCCCCTTCCTCCAGCACCCGATCGAGCCGATGGGACTCTTCGGGGGAGCCCTGGAACGCATCCAGGCCAGGTTGGAACAAAGACGCAAACAGGCGGAAGCCCTCCGCGAGGGGCTGCCGAGGAAAAACTTTGCACCCCCAAAGGAAGATGTGCGTCGCCTCCCACGGAAGAGACCTGCTGGCAAAAGTGAGACTTTCCAGTATCGGCCAAGGGCCTCTTCACTGACCCAGTGTGGGAAGCAAATTCGGGCCTGATGAAACAGGACAAATTAATAATTTTACAGGTTGCCCGCCCACGCGGTACGGGAACCTGACCTTTTGAGCCTAGTCTCCACTTGTAAAACACTACGAGGAGCTGGTGACATGTGTGCGCACACTAAACATGACTCGTCTACTGTATGTGTAATCAACACAAACACTGTTTCATGCATGTACAAAAATAAAAGTACCAAAGCAAAGACTGCCCTGGTTCTTGACTCAAGTCCCACTTTCATAAAACACAAACCACGTGGTCAAACTATGAACCACAACAGGATACACGAGCTCTGCTTGAGACAGTCAGATCTCGCAATATTTTCTGTTGGGATGACCAACCTACTCGAGAAAGCGCGAGAAGGGTCAAAGGCCACCCCTCCCGCATTCAAACATGACGAGCAGCAATTGTACATGCCCTCCAGGCTCATGGCGCACGCGCAGGACTGGAGGACGTGTCTACCAAACGAATGGGTCATGACGACTATATGTCGTGGGCTCAAGCTGCAGTTCACCAGAAGACCGCCCCCCTTCACAGGGGTACTGCAGTCAAACATTAACCTTGCGCACGTACACATGCTGAGGGAGGAGTTATTGACGATACTGCAGAAGGGAGTAATAAGTTTGGTCCCGAAACGCAAACTACGCTCCGGCCACTACAGCAAGTACTTCCTGGTGCCAAAAAAGGATCATTCCCTGAGACCGATCCTGGATCTCAGGACTCTGAACAAGAGAATAAAAACTTTTAAGTTCAAGATGCTTACACAGCGGCAGGTTCTCCAGTCCGTGAGACCAGGAGACTACGCATGTACAATGGATTTGAAAGATGCCTATTTCCACGTAGGCGTGTGGAGGAAACACAGAAAATTCCTACGTTTTGCTTTTGAGGGAATGGCTTATGAATTTAAAGCCTTACCCTTCGGTTTAAAGACGGCTCCTTGTACATTTACTAAATGTCTGGAATGCAGCCCTGACCCCCCCTTAGGAATCAATGACTCAGGGTTATGAACTACCTGGATGACCTCCTGACTCTGGCTGGAAGCAGAATATAGGCTCAGTCACACTCCTACAGGGTAATCTCTCACCTGGAGGCTCTCGGTTTTGTCATAAACCTACAAAAGAGTGACCTAACTCCATCAGGGGTTACCGTATTCCTGGGAGTACAGATCGACACAGTGCGGTACAGAGCATGACTCTCAAAGGAACGAGTTTCCTCGATTCGCCATTGCCTGGCAAAATTTTAACTGGATCAGCGGGTTCCCATGAAAATATGCCAACGCCTTTTAGGCCTCTTGGCGGCAGCCATTCTCTGTTTGCCACACGCATTGCTGAAAATGCGAGCCCTACAAGTATGGCTAAACCAACAGACACAACCCGCCCTGCTTGGTTGAGCAGGAAAGGTTAAAATAGGTTCAGAGTGCCTGAGAGCCCTGGAACCTTGGAGAGACTTGTCTGTCTTCACGGAAGGGGTCCCGTTGGATAGGGTGTCATCTCGTGTGGTCATCACGACGGACGCCTCAAAAACAGGATGGCGGACGATCTGCAGAAATCAGAATGCCCGTGGCCTTTGGAATAAACAGGAAGCGAGATTACATATTAACTTCCTGGAATTGTTGGCCGTATTCCTGTCAGTAAAATACTTCTTTGGCAAAGGTCTGATTGCAAGGCAGCACGTCTTGGTGAAATCAGATAACAGGACCACAGTGTCCTTCATCAACAGAGAGGGAGGGACAAGGTCCCAGGCCCTCCTCGGACTGACGCAGAGGATGCTCATGTGATGTGCTCCAAGAATCTTGTCACTCAAGGCGACCCATGTTCCCGGTGAACTGAATTATGGAGCGGATGCCCTCTCGAGAGGGCCTCTCTTGGCGTCAGAGTGGAGCCTGAATCCACGGGTTGTGGAGCAGGTCTGGTCACGATTTGGGAGAGCCTCAGTGGACTTGTTCGCTAGCAGAGCTAGCTCGCAGTGCGACCTTTACTTCTCTTTGAAGGAAGCAGATGCACCGTTGGGAACAGACGCTCTGGCACATGACTGGCCAGCAGGGGTGCTGTACTATGCTTTTCCTCCTGTCCCTCTGATCGAGGTGACACTGGAACGTGTACGTCAGGTAGCCCTTTCCTTGATCCTGATAGCTCCCAGATGGCTGCAGAAACCGTGGTTCCCGGAGTTTATCTCAATGTTATCAGGGATACCATGGCAATTGCCTCCTCACAGGGATCTGCTGACTCAGGCACGTGGGCAACTTCTACACCCACGTCCAGAGTTGTGGCGGCTCTCAGCCTGGCCTCTGAAGGGAACTGGCTGAGGACCTAAGGCTTTGACTGCTTTTTCAACAAAAAAAAGAAGCAACAACTAGGGTGTCCCTTGGTGTTTATGTTTGCTTAAGAGATGTTCAATGGAGGGGTTCCCCTCTCCTTTAATGGGTCTCCGACATCAGGATGGTCTCCACTTGTCAGTCGTGCCCCTTGTAAAATATGAGGATGAATAATCACACTAGTGGAGCACGTTTATGCTACCTCTAGTTTGTGTTTCATCCATGTACCTGGTGGTAACATCAAGCTGATGTTTTCTACTAGGGATGGGGCAGATCCGATCCAGTATCGGTATCAGTATCCGATACCAGCATTATTTAAGTATCGGGTATCGGATCAAACCTGCCGATACTTTTCCGATCCAGTTTCAAAGAGCACTTGTGTTCAATCACATTCTGTGACTGCCCTTCTTAACATTGTCTGAGATAAACCCAATGAAGACACTCTTAAGCCTTACAATAGGGGGTTCCCTATTGTAAGGCTTAAGAGTGTCTTCATTGGGTTTATCTCACACAATGTTAAAATGAATAGTTTGGGTGCAAAAGTTCCATTATACAGAGTCAAATACCTGAACAGTATCGGATCGGGAAAGTATCGGTATCGGTCGATACTGAGTTAATAAGTATCGGTATCGGATCGGAAGTGAGAAATGTGGATCGGTGCATCCCTATTTTCTACTTGAGGTATTTTTTCCTCCCGGACTGTGCTTTCTGCATACCTTGAAGAGAGCAGCTGGGAGATGCCTGCCGTATTGAGGCAGATGTTTCCACATGCATTTTGCTGAGCATTTCAAGGGCGTGAATGAATTATTGTACGTTCCTATAGCGATATGTTGCACCGAGTGACATGACTGATAAGGGAACTGAAAGTTATGCACCATAACTCATGTTCCCTGAAGGAAGGGAACGAGATGCAACATACCTGGCCCTTTTCAATTCTGAAAGCTCGGTGAAGTCCATTTTGGAGATCGATGGATGGGCGTCTGCGGCTTAAGTACCCAGAGGGCGGGGCCTCTGGCACGACGCTGACGCCCCTGCCGTAAAGGCGTGAATGTATTCCTTCAGGTAATCGCACGGGGGCGCAATTCCCATAGCAATATGTTGCACCTCGTTCCCTTCCTTCAGGGAACATGAGTTATGGTGCATAACTTTCAGGTTTCTGGGGCTCGCCCTTTGAATGATGGACGAAACGTCTCAACAACAACAAAAAAAGAAATCATTCATATGACCTGACTGAACTTTGTTGGATTTATTACCTGGAGTACTGAGCATGAACTATGTTGTTCTGAACCAATTTGGCTGCCTGAGAGGAGTCGACTGAGGAGAAGGTGAGCCCCAGAAACCTTCTCATCACCAACAAACGGGATGGTCCACTATGGGAGTGTGCTGTTTGTGGGACACAGTTTGATGAGGCTCCTGATGAAGACTTCTGGATGGACAAAACTTCTCAACCAAAAAAAAAAAAAACTTCCAGATGACCTGACTGTACTTTGTTGGATTTTTACCTGGATTACTGAGCATGAACTTTGACATCTAATGAAATGTGAGAATAAAAGGAAAGTGTGTGTGAGAAACCCTTTTCTAGCTGTGAATTTATAACTCCATGTACATTACGTACAGTACTGATATATGATTTAAATAAACATATCTAGTCCTGATTTTAAAAAGTAAATGTTTGTAAAGCCACATTCGGTGTGTGACTGCTGCTTTTCACAGATTGACACTTTCAAATGTTTTCTCCAATCAGACATGTCACAGCGGGTGTTTTGCCTTTGACAGCTGATGGAGGGCTCCTGCATCCATCACTGATTGGGGCGCAGCACGTTTTAGAGTCTCAACTCACCAAGGAGTTCTCCTCCTGAGTTTGCCTCGAGTATTTTTGGTAACACAGAAGGAAACACGTGAATCAAACGTATTCGACTCCCTCGGGGCTGAAACAAGCCAATATCTTTATTTAGGCCCATCTCTGATGCCTTTGTTTTGACATTTCGGTTAAATACGGGTTAAACAAGCAGTGCATCACCGTGTCACTGTGATTTTCAGCCAGGTAACGAAGACTGTTTGGACGCCAGGCCAATTTTGGCACGGTTATCAATCAGATGAGTGTGGAAAATCACTGTAATGTGTTGTTATTAGAACAAAATAGCCAATTTGTCCATCTGTTAAGCAGACAGAGGGACAAAGGTATGGTCCCACTCAAAGCTGATGCTAAGCCTCATCGAACACGGCATTGTTTGCACAGCAGAAATTAGATCATTCATGAAGCCCTAGAGGTCAAATTTCCTCAAGAGAAGGATGAACAGAAAATGAGATGATCCGAGGTGCAGCATTCTCAGGCTCGAGCCTCTTATGTCTGGTTGATGAGGGAGGACGAGGCGTGTTCAGAGAGTAAAGCATGATAATAGATACAACGAGGAGCAAGCACGTGGCGTTGTAAGAGGAGCTGAGGGAGGGAAGGAAGGGTAGACAGGACGATGCCCTGTTGCATTTTAATTAGGTTTGGGTTTGAGGCGCGGCGGGAATGTAGACGGAGTTCACCTACAGGGACAACATGGCAACTTCTCACTTTGCCATGCCCTTGTCTGCACGGTCTCTCCTAGTTCTCTTTCTATTGTTTGTTTTATATTGTTTCACTCCCTTAAACTCTCTGTTTTGTATCCTCTGCAGCCATTGTTAAATTTCTTAAGTGATGCACAACCACCCACACTTATATTTTTTCCTGAACCAGCAAACCACTGGGAACAAAAAGGGCAGCGTTTTAAAATTTTGCTCCTCGGTTTATGAGATGTGAAGGAAACATTGGATGCTTTGTGCTTAAAAGCAAGCTGCACATCTGCTTTGACTAAAGCTTAAATATTTCTAATCAATAGGTCCTATTTTTTTTAATCCTTTTGTGTGTTTTTTTTGTTCTTTTCATGGCCTTGAAGAGTGGTAATTGTTAAGAAGCTGCGTGGAACATGGTTGCCCCCTAGTGATCACAGCCAGCAAACATTTGGTGTAAAACAAATCTCTTATTCTTGTTGTCTCTGTTACTTTTTTACATGTATTATTGATTTCTAATGGCTTCCTCTTAACTGGAGCTCATCATGCAAGTGTGACATGAAGCACAACAAAACCACTTCTTATCTCTAGTCCTCCCACTTGTGCTGGACTTCATCTCCATATTCATTTGGCTGGAAAGAGCTGCACCAGACTACCCTGGAGTCACACCGCCACACTAACACTGGAACGCTCAGATTAAAGTCTCCTCTGTCTCCTGCTTTGAAGTTTGTGATCACATTCAGTCGTCGTGGACTGCACTGAATAGGAATTATAATGAAGGTGAGTTTTCATATAGCTTCAGTAAAACATCACAGCGAGACCTATTCAGAATGTTTAAAATGTGTGCACTTTTATAATTCCATATAAAGGTGCACACACACACACACCCACACACACACACACACACACACACACACACACACACAACTTTACAGTGTGGACCTTCCATCCACCCTTTATCTTTTCTCACGTCTTCCTTTTCAGGTCAAAGGGTCACAATTTAGAGTTACCAGTCAGCTATACATGCATGTTTTTGGTCTGTGGGAGGAAACTGGAGTACCCGTAAAAAACCCACACAGTGAACATGTAAGCTCCACTCAGAAAAGCCCCCAGGCTGGGATTTGAACCAGCAAACTCTGAAACACTGAAACCAAAAACACAATAAATGAGAGAGAATGCAGAGGTGTCGTTCTAAATTGTAAGTTTATATTTTTAATCTAGCAACGTTAGTCTATCATAGTATGTGTCAGTGTGTCATGGTTTGAGGTAAAACCCAGTAATGCTGACAAAACTTAAGGAGCTTGAAGAAAAACTTACAATTTGATAAAAATGAAACGACAACAGGCAGATGTGGCAGTAACAACTTACAGAAACTGAAGGGGGAAAAAAGCACAAGGAAAACCAGACATGGCGTGAAACACACACAGTAACCGTGTTTCCATCCATTTTCATTTCGAATTTTGAGCTAATTTTTTTAATCTCGCAAATATGTAAATACAAATTAATGCGAAGCAGAAGTGTTTCCATCTACTGGCTTGTAGCGCATCTACCAAGCCACGCACAGCGTCATTACGTCAGACGTCAGCGTCATTACGTCAGACGTCAGCGTTACGCATGTCTACAGTAAACAGGAAGTAGCGGTTGAAAACAGAACCCGGCCACACATCTCGTCAAAATGGAGAGAATATTTCAGGTATGTGTTGCTATCGGGCAAGTTGTATTTATTCTGTCATGCCAACTAGTTTTAGCGATGTTACATGTTGTCCGGAGCGGAAACAGCTGAACGTCACGTGACGTGAATGTTCGCTACGGCAGAACTGAGTCGGCAAATCTGTTTCCATCTGTCGTTTTGCGCATCTGCTCATTTTCGAAGATCCCAAAAACCACCTCAAGCGAGCGTATAAACTTTTTGGCGAATTTGAGGAAGTAAATTCGGATTTTGCCATTTCCATTAAGCTTTTCTGCTGCGATACTTCAAAATGCGCAGCTAGAAACCTTGATGGAAACACGGCTAGTGTTGGGCTGAAGGTGGAGTGAAAACTGAGAGATTAGATGAGCAGGGGTTGATGAATAGAGTGGAGACACCTGGGCTTGATGACCACAAATACAGAAATCCATCCATCCATTATCTTTTACCCGTTCCTTCCATTTTGGGTCACGGGGTCGCCAGTGCCCATGTCCAGCAATCACAGTGCGAGGGGCGGGGTACATCCTGTACGGGTCGCAAGTTCATCACAGAGACACACAAGCCCCTTTCATAAGACAGCTCAGTCCAGGCCTGATGCGTGTCCAGTCCTCCAACGAGCATTCAGAAAAAACACGAAGGCGGATTGCCGAGTGAATTTTACTCGCCTCTGATGCGCCCCAGATCCGCCAGCAGAGGTAGTGTCAGATCCGGACCCGAGCCGGGCAGACCCACTTGTGAATGCAATCCGCGGATCCGCGCTCAGAATATGATGATATCAGTGAGCGACCGCAGGATTAATCAACAAGCAGATTTATTAACAAGGGAATATTAAAAATGACACGAAACAGCAACTTGTAAAAGTTAGTTTTGCTCTTTTTTCTCTCTCTCTCTCTCTCTCTCTCTCTCTCTCTCTCTCTCTCTCTCTCTCTCTCTCTCTCTCTCTCTCTCTCTCTCTCTCTGTCTCTCTCTCTCTCTCTCTTCTCTCTCTCTCTCTCTCTCTCCCTCTCTTAAATCCAAAACTTGAACTACAAAATGTAACATACCCGGTGGTCCAGTGGATATAGCGTTGGCTTTCCGTTCCAAGCCTTTTCTTGACTCAGGTTCGAATCTCACTCGGGACAACTTATTTTATGTTTGTCTTTTATTGGATAAAAAAAAGAAGTTTGTGTTATGCCTGTGGTTAACACAAACTCCTTCTTGACCCAGATCAACGGCCAAAGACTGCCGCAGGACCGTCCCAGGCTGGACAGGCCTGGGCAAGGCACAGATTTGTCCCACGTCAGGCAGGCCCACCAAGGTCTTTCTCAGCAAACAGGGACCGAAAGCAGAAGTCGTCCTGATGCAGGTCCGCCTCGCCATTTTTCAGGTGCTCCCACCCATGTGGAAAAAAGGGAGGCTGTCCGTTTAAAGACAGACTTCCATCCATCCATCCATCCATTTTCGTCCGCTTATCCGGGGTCTAGTCGTGGGGGTAGCAGCCTAAGTAGGGAGGCCCAGACTTCCCTCTCCCCAGCCACTTGGAGCAGCTCCTCTGGGGGAATCCCAAGGCGTTCCCAGGCCAGCCGAGAAACATAGTCCCTCCAGCGTGTCCTGGGTCTTCCTCTGGGTCTCCTCCCGGTGGGACATGCCCGGAACACCTCACCAGGGAGGCGTCCAGGAGGCATCCTAACCAGATGCCCGAGCCACCTCAACTGGCTCCTCTCGATGTGGAGAAGCAGCGGCTCTACTCCGAGTCCCTCCCGGATGACTGAGCTTCTCACCCTATCTCTAAGGGAGAGTCCAGACACCCTGCAGAGAAAATTCATTTCAGCTGCTTGTATCCGAGAAAGACAGACTTTGTGTGTAAAAAAACACGTTTATCTGGTGTGAATTATGTGTGCACAAAAAAATCACTCAAATGTTGGTGTAATAAAAACATGTTCTTTTAAACACAGCAGTAAAATCTCAAAAGCACATAGTGTTCTGTGTGTCGACTCAAAAAAAAAAACAGCACCTTTTTTATGCAAATGTGTCAGATAAAGGGGGAGGGCAGCACTCACACATGGCCTCCCACACCCTGATGAGACACGAAGAGTCGGGGCAGACAATGAGCCCCTGCTGGCAGCCTGGGGTCTGTCAACACCAGACAGACACCACGGTTGCCGCAGTGGGACAACCAAGTCCCCCAGAGGGCGAACGAGAGGGGGCCATTCTCTTCCCTCCCGTCCTTTTGACACACAAATCTCACAGAATACACATGCCTTCCAGACTGAGCGCACACGCTGGCGCCTGGAATGCATGCAAACCAAGCACGTGGGTTACGTCCACTGTCACTTTAATGCCCCTTTTCCACTTGCTCGGCCCAGAGCGGCTCAGTCTGGTCCGGTCTGGTTCAGTTCGGCTCGGCTCACATGTAGGTTTGTTTCCATTCACTTACTGCAGCCCTTCTGTGGGCGGGGTGTAGAATCTCACTCGTCCTACCACGTGGTGGCGGTAGTGTTACCTCAAGCTATTTACTAGCCACCACTAAACGTTAGAAGAAGAACACCCTGCAAGACCTTGTCTCACCACCTGTTGGCGGTAATGTCCCTTGAGCTATTTAATGCTCTAATATTACTTTATAGACTTTTCAGCTTGTTTTAAACCCATGTGTTTTCCATTTTGTTTCTTTATAATAAAGATTATTCTCATATATGCACAAGGATCCTGTTAACATTGCTTAACACATCAATCGCACTGCCCTGTAATCAGTTAAACTATTTTTACAGTAAGGTACAGATTAGGAATTAATTAGGTTTGAATTGGCCCTGTAATATTAAATGTTTGTATTTCATTAAA
The DNA here is from genome assembly GCA_038048925.1 of Garcialebias charrua. Classification (NCBI taxonomy): domain Eukaryota; kingdom Metazoa; phylum Chordata; class Actinopteri; order Cyprinodontiformes; family Rivulidae; genus Garcialebias; species Garcialebias charrua. The sequence goes on along the minus strand of JBBPBX010007742.1, from coordinate 16,965 downwards.
TTTAAACGGTAATATTTTGTCAGGGATAATTCAAAGTCAAATGCAAAAGGATAATTTGGTTTAAACTGTCCGTTAAACATTAAAAGCATGTTTCTTTAAACGTAAAAACAAAGTATTAATAATTAAATGTTTGTTGATCAGGAAACTCGTTTAGGCATCCAAGAACAGCTTCATCGGTGTTGATGGCGACGTCTGTGCATCCTTGGAAAAGCTGCTGCACCACGACCCGACATCAGGAAGGATGGATGGATGGATGGGTTGATGTTGACGTATTTGACGTCTGTGCATCCTTGGAAAAGCTGCTGCACTACCCATGACACGACATCAGGAAGGATGGATGGATGGCTGTTCAAATCTAATAATCTTTTTTCTTATGATTCTTTAAAGGTCAAATGCAAATGGAAAATATTCTTAACTTCCAGTATGTTTTTAAACAAACACTATACTGTACACACTTAACATTGTAAAATATGTTTAGGAAATTATTGTTCAATGAGACCACTTAAGAAAAAAAAGTTTATTATGAAAACTAAGAAGTGAAAAAAGCACAAAAATAAATACTGCATACACCTAAATGATTTTTTTCTTGTTGTCTCATGTGCTTCCTCCAGAAGACAAAAGTTGATAAATTCTGGTGTTGACTTCTTCGTCTTAACTGTAAAAAAAGAAAAACATGGTTACCGGTAATTCAGTCTAGAAACAGTTTTATATGTAGATATATTTTATAAGATATATATACATATATCAAATATATCAGAAACCACAAAGCAGATATTTTTCAAACCAACACAGTGTAATCACTACATGTTTATATACACACTGTAAGCTGTTGAAGTTATTTGAATTAAAATTCGATTTTTTATAGACATAAGTGTGTCGACCTGGCTTGTTTTTTTTCTACTAGTATTTAACACATTATATCTTATATCTCAGAAACCACAAAACAGATATTTTTCAAACCAACAGAGTGTAATCACTACATGTTTATGTGCATACTGTAAGCTGTTGGAGTTATTTGAATTAAAATTCGATTTTTTAATAATTTATTTTCGTAGCACATGTAACAGGTTTGGAATTAGTCAAAACAAATCAATTTAAATCCAGCAGATTTGACCACAACGTGACATTAAGGACTTGTTAACCTGAGGAACCCTCGTGGTATAAAGCCAGCTATGAAATATATGTTTTAAGCTTTTATTTAGCTACATTTAAAAGAAAGAACGCCGATCGACCCCACCCGCGCGTGCATGTGATGTGCACGTGTCGACCTACTTTGTTAAATCCAGCTGATTTGACCACAACGTGAAATTATTAAGGAACTGTTAAGCTCAAGCACCCTCTTGATATAACGTCAGATATGAAATATATTTTTTAAAGCGTTTATTTAGCTACATTATAGAAATAAAGACGGCTCACGTGCGCGCGCGGGCGCGCGCGTGCACGTGGCGAAACTACTTTTTTAAATCCTGCCGTTTTGACAACAACGTGAAATTATTAAGGAATAGTTCGGCTTAAGACACATGTTTGCTGTAATTTTAAATACAAATAATTGTTTTTACCGTGTTAATCTTGTAAAGTCCTTCGGTGTTTGTTCCCTCGCGGCAGCCACTTCCTCAAACTCAGTCCAGCCTCCTCCCCACGGTTCGGGGCCAGCCGGCCTGGGACCTGCTCTGAGATGAGTCCGGAATCTTGGCGCGGCGCCGCGCATCTGTGAGGTGGAAATGCTCTCCAACACGCGCTTGGCACGCAAATATGACGTCACATCCGAGCCGAGCCACCAAGTGGAAAAGGGGCATAAGTCTCCGGCTACAGTTCTACAAGTGGTCACCCCCTTTCACGGGGTGCTGTCATCTTCCATAAGCCCAGACCATTTTCATGTCTTAAGAGACGAGATCTCAACCATGATGCAGAAAGGAGTGATCAAAGTGATCCCTGCTCACGATGTAAACAAGGGCCATTACAGCAAGTACTTCCTGGTCCTGAAACGGGATCAGGGCTTGAGGCCCATTTTAGACCTCAGGGGTCTGAACAAAAGAATAAAAACATACAATTTCAGGATGTTAACACTCAGACAAGTCATCCACTTGGTTCAACTGAGAGATTAATTCTGCACAGTGGATCTGAAAGACGCTTTTTTCCACGTGAGCATCTTGCCTTGCCACAGAAAATATCTTCGCTTTGCCTTCGAGGGCACCGCGTTAGAGTTCCTAGCAATGCCTTTCGACCTGAAAATCGCCCTCTCGGTCATTCATGAAATGCCTGGACGCGGCCCTGACCCCACTGAGGGGTCATGGGGTCTGAGTTCTGAATTATCTTGACGATCTGCTGATACTTGGACACGACAGAGTCCAGGCACAGTAGCACGCAGAGAGGGTGATGTCTCACCTGGAAGCTGTAGGTTTTGTTATAAACCTGGCAAAAAGCAATCTGACTTCATCCCAGATTACCGTATTTCTGGGTGCACAGCTCAACTCCATTTTGTACAGGGCAAGGTTCTCAGAGACACAGATTCATCCCTCCACCTCTGCCTAGCACGTTTTCAGAAAGGTCAGAGGGTGCCTCTCAGGCTTTGCCAATGTCTTTTGGACCTGTTGGCATCAGCTATTGTCTACGTGCCTCTGGTCTTATTAAGAATGCGCCCTCTACAGATATGGATCTACAAACATATGCAACCTGCCCCCCCTCAACGAACGAGGGGGATACTGATTGGACCAAAGTGCATGAAGGCTCTGGAGCCATGGAAAGCCACCCTCCACAGTGTTCAACAAAGATGTCACGCTGGGGAGAGTGTCATCACGAGTCCTGGTCACCACGGACGCGTCAAAAACTGGATGGGGAGGTCTCTGCAGAAATCAGTATGCCCAAGGGGTTTGGAATCAGCAGGAGGCCAAGCTCTACATAAATTTCCTGGAACTCAGAGCAGTGTTTTTGTCTCTGAAACACGTTTACAGGAAGGGGTTGGTTGCACAACGTCCTGATAAAATCAGACAACAAGACCACAGTCTCCTACATCAACAGAGACGGCGGGACAAGGTCCAAGCCCCTCCTCAGGTTGACACAGATACTGCTCACGTGGTACAGCTCCCGGATCTTGTCGCTGAGGGCGACCCACATCCCAGGTGAGCTAAATCACGGGGCATATATCCTCTCAAGAGGGTCTCTCCTCCCCTCAGAGCGGCGCTGAACACACGCATCGTGGACCAGGTATGGGCACGATACGGGAGGGCCGACGTAGATCTGTTAGCTTGCATCAACAACACGGACTGTCCCCTATATCACTCGATAAGGGAGTCAGATGCACCGCTGGGGACAGACACCCTGATACATAGCTGGCCAGCGGGGAGGCTGTATTATGCATTTCCACCTGTTCCCATGATTCAGGCGACTGGAATGTGTACGCCAGGGGACTCTCTCGCTAATACTGATAGCCCCCAGGTGGCCGCAGAAAGCATGGTTCCCAGAGCTGATTTCACTGCTGGAGGGGACACTATGGCAGCTGCCCCCCTACAGGGACCTGCTGACCCAGGCCCATGGGCAAATCCTTCACCCACGCACAGAACTATGGCAGCTCTGGGCCTGGCCGTTGAAAGGGACCGGCTAATGGCTTCTGGACTGCCCAGTAATGTTGTAAACACAATATAGGGAGCGAGAGCACGGTCTACTCAGACTATCTACCCTCGTAAGTGGTGTGTTTTTGAGGCCTGGTGTCTGGAGAGGTATATTATTTCATATTCCTGTGACTTAGTCCAGCTCCTCACCTTTCTTCAGAACCTGCTGGAGAAGGGCCGCTCTTTCTACACCATTAAGGTCTTCCTGTCAGCCATCTCGGCGTGCCATGAGGGCTGGGGAGGTAAATCACCTGGTGTCCATCCTCTCATGATACGATTCATGAAGGGCGTGCTGAGGAAAAGACCTCCGGCCAGGATTTTGGCCGCCCAGTGGGACCTACAATTAGTCCTGGAGGCTCTATGTGAGCCTCCATTTGAGCCTCTTAGCAGTATTAAGATGGATTTGTTATCTTATAAAACTGCATTGCTCTTAGCTCTGTGCTCAGCAAAACGCATGGGTGACCTCCACGCATTATCTGTGCATCCAATGTGTACCAGATTTTCCCCAGACAGGTCAAAGGTCACCCTATGTCCAAACCCAGCATATGTGCCAAAAGTACCAACTTTAAATCCCAGAAGTCTGGACTTTGAGCTGTCAACTTTCCCTCCTCTCCCTGTTCTAACTCCAGAACAGAGGCGGCTGAATGTGCTCTGCCCTGTTAGGGCCCTGAGCGTCTACATGGAAAGAACTGTCAGTTGGTGCAAAACAAATCAATTGTTTGTGTGTTTTGCTACTCCTGCTACTGGCAGAGCCCTTTCAAAACAGTGCCTCTCACACTGGGTGACTGAGGCCATTAAGGGGGCATACAGCAGCAAAGGTCAGCAGGTACCCTCTGGGGTACATGCTCACTCAACCCGAGGCCTAGCCACTTCCTGGACCTTATTCAGAGGTGTACCAGTAACAGACATATGTGCAACTGCAAACTGGGCATCATCAAACACGTTTGTGAAACATTACAGTTTAGATGTGACAGCATGTGATGTAACTCAAGCTGTTCTCTCTACCACAGAGTAGCAAGCAGCTGGCGCCTGTAGTCTGAGGTATAAGTTCTCACAAGCATGCATTTCCAAAGCATTTCCAGGGTGTGATTGAATTACGTTCCCATAGTCAACGTGTTGCAACGAGTGTACTGACTGATAAGGGAACTGAAAGTTATGCACCATAACTCATGTTCCCTGAAGGAAGAGAACAAGGTGCTACACATGTTTGTGGTTTGCGCAGTAGGTGGGAGAGTACGCTGGCGTGACGGTCGCGTTTGTTCGCCGCTTCTCCGCGCTAAGGAGTTATTTTATTTTATTTTATTTTACTAGACACCTTTTCTTTTTGAACATTTATCTAGACCTTTTCTGTTCAGTGGCTTTTTAATTAAGGACTCTACGGACAGCTGTCATGTCTGACTGCGCTGTGGCTCTGCTAACGTCGCACTTTGCCGGTCAAAGCAGATGGCCACTTGTCCTGAGCCTGGGTCTGCTGGAGGTTTCTTCCTTTTAAAAGGGAGTTTTCCTTTCCGATGTTGCCGCTGTGCTTGCTCAGGATGAGAGACTATAGCCAGGCCAAGATTTGACTTGTCTGCTCGATTCCTTGAATAGATAGCTTTACTAATCAGTGTTTTGGCGGGTGGGTACGCTGGCGTGTTGTCGTGTCGTCACCGCTTCTCCACGTAAAAAGAAATGATTGTTTCACTTACCTACTGCCTTTGTCATCCTCGATCCCGTGTCATCTGGACTGTTCTGGATTTTCCCCTGTGCTCCTTTTCGGGGTATGCTCATTCAAGTTACATCTCACTGTTTCTTGGTTATTTTCTTCGGAGCCATGGGTCTGCTGTTAGCAGCTAGCTCTGTGCTAGCTCCGTCTCATAGCTGCTTGAATCTTAACATCTTCTGTTTCTACCACCAAACAACTGGGACTTTTTGCGTAGAACTCGTTACATCCATAGAAGGTCTCGGAAGAAATTTGCTTACTCTCTGCAACTGGGTCGGACTCGATTTTTTTTCCGCTTGGTCCACGCGACGTGTCGCACCTCGATTACGTCATCAGAACGCTGCGTCTGTGGTCTCTTGTAGTCCACAGCACACGAAGTGGCAAGGAGAACATGGAGTGGACCTCAGTTTGCTTAAATCGGTTCTACAGGCGTCCAGTCGCCAGTCCAACTAGTATTAAAATAAAACTTTTCAATGTACAATCACTATCCAACAATCTTTTAAACACTATCCACCTTTCTGATCTTAGTTGATATTATTATTTGATTTTACTTGATTTTATCACTTGTTTTATTTTTTGTTCTTTGATCTTTGTTGCACTTTGTAGCACTTTGAGATTTTTATTAATGAAAAGTGCGTTATAAATTGAATTCATTATTATTATTATTATTATTATTATTATTATTATTATTATGTTTGCCCTTTCAATGCCCAAGCTCGGTGAAGTGCACTTGGAGGATGTAGGTGGGACGTCAGCCCCCTTTTATGCAAAGAGGGCGGGGCCTCTTTGCTGACGCTGATGCCCACCTATCTTTAGAAAAGGCGTGATTGTATTACTTTAGGTGAACCGTGCGGCGGCGCAATTCCCATAGTCAATGTGTTGCACCTCGTTCCCTTCCTTCAGGGAACATGAGTTATGGTGCATAACTTTCAGGTTTCAAAAGGCAGCTGCGTGATGAAGAAGTAAGCACAAGCTCAAGGGTGCATGAGATAAGGCTCCAGTATAGCTCTGCGTAAGTCCGTACGCGTGTGCTGTACGCAGACAGTTCAACCCCACACCCCAACGTACGTTCTCGCGTTTTCGCACCAAATTCTTGACGTCATTTGAGCAGCTGCAGCGCAGAGCGTTTACCTACGGGACAAATTGAGGTCGCTGATTGGTCATTTGCTGACACGCCTACTGAATTGATTGACAGAGCTGGCAGCTTCTGCCACAGCGGTGTTCTGTGTTTATATGTTAATAAAAAGTTCTAAAAGAAAACAAAAAAACAGGGAGCGCTGGTCCTGCAGCCCACAAATCAGACCAGCACACCAGGAAATCTCCAGAACCTCCTGCAGCCATGCTGGACACGAGTTTAATTTGCTCGTGACAAATTCGTTCATTTCTCATCATTTCAGACATGGAGTCAACGGAGGAGGAAGTGATCACTTGCCTTTTGGCAAAAAAACTAAAGAAAAGACCAGATCAGGAATGAAGAAGGGGAATTTAATACATTTGTGTCACATACAAAACAGTCCGGCGCCGGGCAGTTTATTGTACGACACCGCATTTGCGTACGCGGTCGTAAAATTTGAGCTTTGCGTGTACATGCCCTGCGTGGATACGCTTGTACCTCTGCGTAGTACATGCGTACAGCTGCATATGGACGTACGCAGAGCTATACGGGGGGCTATAGGTGAAGATAGTGATCAACAACTTCCTGGTAGGCTACTGTATTTATTATTTAACCAGCCATGTTACAGGCACTGTTCCGAAAAAATATATATATTTACGGTAAGTATTCGTGTATGTACTGGTCTGTATTCAATAAAAGTTTTTAAAATATTTCTGTGTAAATATTTCATGTTACAACATGAACAATTATATACAAGCAAGGAATGTACAGTATATGTAAAAAAAATTTTTTATTTTTATTTAGTGAGCGCTGCTTATATTCAGGTGCACTCAATGGTCTGGAAACTATGGTAATAATATTCTACTGCTATTTTATTAGGGTGGTATTAATATTAGAATTCCCAGATTTCATCAGCTTCAATATTATATTTAATTTAACCTTAAAGACCGTGTAAAGTGAATTTCAACATTTTCTTCAATAAACATTATAAATGTCGTAATTGTAATCTTGTAAATGAGTAAAAAGTCTCAAAATTGTAGCTCAATTAATTTTGGAGTTATAGATCAAACTGTGTATAAACACATTTCTCTTTCAGGATTTTTTAGGCGTGGTTTAAATGTGACCGCGTTTCGTCACGCGGTCACAAGCCCCACCCCCTGCAGCTCCAGCCGTTATAAATGCGTTCTTCCGTGGAGCCGTTCACTCGCTACCGACCGTCTCCCTCCAGTACTGGCGTGCTGCTGGAGCGACCACATGCCACCTGCACCTCCGCCCCCCCCCCGCGCGCGCGCGGTGTGTGTGGCGATCAGACCCCGCATGCATGTGACCGGGTCGCGCGCGCGCGGTGTTGTGTGTGTGAGTGAGAGGCGATCAGACCCCGCATGCGATGTGCGCGCGCGCGTGTGTGTGTGTGTGTGGCGAGTGTGTGTGTGTGTGCGAGTGTGTGTGTGTGTGTGGCGATCAGACCCCGCATGCGATGTGACCGGTTCGGACCGCGAGTCCGCTCATCTTCTAAAAATAGCGCTGATTATAACAGCGGAGTTATGTGTCCTCAACTTTAAAAACATAACCAGAGCTGTTTGTGCACTAAAAACAGCGTAACTCTTGGAAAAAGGAGCTGCTGGAAGCCAGAACTCAGATAAAAACAGAGCAGGTGGATCTCTGCTTCCGCCTTATGCCTCCCCACACAGCTCAGCTCTGAAGGGGGCTGGACATGGCGCAGGACTGCGCTGAAACAACGCCCATGTGCGACACGCCCCCAGCGTTCTAGAGCAAGGCAAAATCATGTATTTTCATGATTTTTGAGACTTAATTTTATAAGGAAATCAATGTTTTTAATCAGTCAGATTTATATGGGTGATTAATAACACATATTTATGCCGTGTGACAAAATAAAAACACAAATTTAATTTCACTTTACACGGTCTTTAAAACTAGTTCTAGTTCTAGTTCTAGCTCAATATTTGACACAGTTACTAATGGAAAATCAGCCACTTCATCTAATAACCAAACTTCTACAAATCAAAACCCTACTACAAGTCAATCCTCAGTTAATCACACCTTCTCTTTTTCTCAGTCAGTTAGGTAAATAAACTGTTAAAAGATCTTCTTGATCCTAAAAAATCTGCAGGTCCAGATGAACTTCCACCTTATTTCTTAATGCTGGCTGCTCATATCATTTCAGTCCCTGTGACACACATATTTAACCTGTCCATAAGCCAAAACTCCATTCCGGATGGTTGGAAAACAGCCTTTGTTTTTAATTTGCTGAAGGGAGGTGATCCCACCTCACTGAACAACTATCGACCAATGTCTGAACTCTGCATTTTAGCCAAGGTTCTAGAAAAACTGATAAATTCTCACATCAAAAATTATCTGGACTCATTTATCATCTTACTACTCCATCAATCTGGTTTCAGGAAATGACACAGCACGACGACTGCTTCACTGAAGGTTCTTAAAGATGTTGTTGAAGCATTGGATGCCAAGGATTATTGTGCTGCACTTTTCTTAGACCTGTCTAAT